>APFE030761118.1:56109-71101 GCA_000404065.3 Pinus taeda | reverse complement strand
TATTATCATGTTATATTTAAAATTCTATCGTCTATATATCTTATACATGTAAATATCTTATCTCATATATGATGCAAATTATAAAAATATGTAAATTATTATTATGTTTTTAATACAAAAAATTGGAACATATGTTTACCATTTAATTGTTATTAATGAGATCCATGTGGTGGCATGTCACTCTTTTTGGTATAAATGAATATTGTGCACTTAAAAAATACATTCCATAATAAGAAGAGTAAAGCTATGGACAATTAACCATAGAGACACAAAAAATAGAAAAGAGTGATTGCATATGCTGTACAAGATATTATGCATATTCAAGCTTTTCAAGATCAATTGAGTGACTTTTGAAAGAAAAAAACACAAATCTTAAATTAAATGTATCATGATTGAGAATAAATGTATTTATTTAACTTTATCGTTGATGTTATCCAAGCCCCTTATTGTCATGGAGATGTTGAGTTGAAATATCACCACATGTTGGTGCTAGTTTTTCACAACATACAATTAGAATTTACTTAAGCTTGATTGTTTGTACAATATGTTCCAAAAATCCTAATTTCTACCTGTTAGGAAAAATGTATAAACAATAATTTTAATATGTGGCAGTTGTTTGGCGAAGGACAAGTGTCAAGTGATGACAAATGAATGCATAGAAAATGTGAATTGTTTTCATTTCAATGTGTTGGATTGATTTTCTAGTCTTATTTTTCCAAAAAGCAACAAAGCACGGAAAATAAAACAAGAGACAATTTTACTCTAGAATGCAAGAAGCATAGAATATGTTGAATTGTAAAATTCTTTTCACTAAAATTATAATATGTTTTTATGTTAATTTGAGTAAAAGAGTTTAGGTAGCTAAAACAAGAGGCAATTATACTCTAGAATGCAAGAAGCATAGAATATGTTGAATTGTAAAAATTTTTTTGACTAAAATTATAATATGTATTTATATTAATTTGAGTAAAAAAATTTAGACTAAAATGACCAACTAAATTGCCAATCACCGAGCGATCATTTTTTGTAATGTAAAATTATTTTTTTATTTGTTAGTTTGTTTTAATCGTGATTAACTGTATTTAAAAAGAAAATAAAAAATTGAAAACTTCTCTATGTAGAAAGATTGGAAATAAAAAGCCCAAGTGAATTTTGTAAAATATGAGGGAAATGATTCAATTCCAGGATTTTTAGTAGATGTTGAATGTTGTAATGTTTAATATTTGAACTTAGTGTAAATAATAAAAAATTAAATAAAAACCACAAAATTTATACTCAGGGAGAAATTTAATTCCTCTCTACACTTCTTAAATCTAAAATTAAAATAAATCTAAGCTAATTTTAAAAATCTTAAATCACAAACACACTTTCAAAGAAAATTAAAAAATTTATAATTAAATGAAAAAACATTACAAATATAACAATTAAAACAATTCTCTTTTGTTTTTTGTTTTTGTTTTTTTTTGCTGATTATATATTTATATATTTATTAGAATGTAATGTATACTTACAAATTATAATTGTTTTAAAACGTTCATGGACCAATTAACTAAATAGGTTATTTATATATCAAAAATAGAAAATCAGATCAAATAAGTAAAAAATTACATCATTAAACTAAGTTGAAGAAATATAAATCATCTATTCACGGATTTTGAAAATAAATGCGCAATCAGTACATCAACGTAAATATATATTGAAGGAACAGAATGTATTGATATATTTTTAAATATATATTTATAATATGCACTAATATATATTGAAGGAACAGAATGTATTGATATATTTTTAAATATATATTTATAATATGCACTAGACACACTGGACTACCTGTAATGACCGGATAATTTATGGGAATAAATCTTCTGTTTTACCATTGTAAGTAAATATGGAATAGGGATTATTATTTTTGTTGTGAAAAATGATTTGAATATTATTAATTCAAAATGAGAATACAAATTGAGTGATTACACATAATACTTTCTATGAGGAAGTTACCCTCTTTTCTTGCCATTTATTAAACAGTTGCTAACAGGGAAAAACCCTAACTGTTTTCCTATTTCCTTAGAAAAGAAAAAGGAAAAGACCCGGGTTGTTGAGTAACAAACGGGGGAAAAGAAGGCAAAATAAAAAGAAAGGAAAAATGTGCTAAGTCTGGTAAGGACCAGATAGCACAGGTACAAGTTGTGTAAGATTTTGCTGAAGACAGTGGTCTGGCAAAAGAGCTTGGGGGGAGATTCAGTCTGGTGGACTAAATCTCATGGTTGGGAGGAGAAAAAGCAACAAAGTAAGTTCCTCCATGCTGGAGAGGGACGAGAAGATTTTGCTGAAGACAGTGGTCTGGCAAAAGAGCTTGGGGGGGATTCAGTCTGGTGGACTAAATCTCATGGTTGGGAGGAGAACAAGCAACAAAGTAAGTTCCTCCATGGTGGAGAGGGACGAGAAATTGTGACAATAACAGTACAGGTAAGTACAGTTAATTAGTACAGCTAATTGTTATAGTCTAAGATTCATTTTTCTGTTATAGCAACATTAACTGTTCTGTAAATCAGAATATAGAATGAACAAAAAGATAATTTCAGCCTGTAAAATAAAAACAAGTATTTAATGCTAGAACGCAGGAATGAAATTATAAATGCAGTAAAATTAATTAAAAACTACTAAATAGTAACCGAGTGGGAGTGCTGTGCGAACTCGGTCGATTCTCAGCAAAAAAACAGAGAATCAAGAAAACGGATTTATCATTATATATACCTTTACGAAACGATATGATGCATGCCTTATGATTAATATGCATATAACAGCAGTACAACGATACAATTACAAGCAGGACATCGGAACAATATGCGCAGGCAGTACTGTAAATTATGTGAACTTTTATATAATGTCAGGGGACAACAAGATAAAACATATATTGACCGCACTCATTAACCAACCAACCGAAATATCAGTGGAACGACTAACCATAATTATCTGTTCTCGAGAAAAGACAGATCATTGGTATCAATAGTAATGAGTAAAGAAACCTGTAAACCATTCAAACCCTCGTGAGGGTTAAGACTATGCAGGATAACAATAATGAAATACGGATTTGCAATTAATATAAATCTGGAAAGGATTTCAAGAAAAGATGGAGGTAATTCATATCATATCGAAATCAATAACCTGAAACGACGAGTAATTCGTATATCAGAGTTATACGTCTTCTATATACAAAGGAAAAATTTCAGTTGTTCTATTAAACGAGACCCATGGAAATCAGGACGGTCCAGGCACACCGTTAATTCCGGCGCCGAGACCATCCAAGGGTCACATTCTTATACTCTGTACATCCAATAATAGTAAATAACGAAACAACAATTGTGCCTATTGAAGCGTACAGTTATACCATAGCAGATATTAACAAAATAAATCCCAGAAAATAAATAACGCAGATTTATAGACCTTGCCGAATGCTTGGAATCACAACATTAAATTGAAAACATAGCACATTCTGGAACTAAAGAGATTTGAACATCATCTTATACTGAATGTCAAAATACGACTGTCTACACAATTAGCAGTGACAAAATAGTATGTACAAACTAAATGTGCATGGCGTGGCCCGGCCGAGCCAGTTAAATAGGATGGCAATTAACAATATCCTTACGGTAGGAAACTCGGAATGTCAATTTCCGGAAAACAACACTGAAACACTATATTTAACATTAGAAACCTCTGAGTTCCGTCCAGGCGCGGAAATACCGCTGGCCATAAGGACTTTTGAGGCCAGAACCCTGGCTTCAAGTTATGGGGTCGCCTCAGACAGATATATATCACAGGAAAACATCTTCCCATCAGGAAGTAGTGAAATTACCTGACAGGAAAGGGGAAGAGTCATTATACATTTAACAGCAATCATACATTTAACCCTAAAGCAGGTTCTACGGACTCACCTGTTGATACTGCCCGCGGAGCCAAAATGAAGGTGGCGGAGAGTCCAGCGAATCCTTGACGATAGAGTAGCCAGAGCAGAGAATAGTAACAAGCGCCGTCCATAAAACCCTGAGGTAAACCCTTACTTAATAATGGTGCAAGGAAAACAAAGAAATACCTGTTAAAGTTTAATAATGCAAAGAAAAAAAAACGAATGTTACCTGTTTAAGTTGTGCGGGAGCAAGGTGCCACAGGCATTTGCCGTGTCTGGGCGCATCAATAACCAGGGTTTCACATCGAAGCCGAATACAGGAATGGAAGGCAGGCGGCCATAGTCGGATGGAGAAATAACCGCGGAAGAATGAACCAAAAAGCATATAACAAGAAACCCTAAAACCTCTGATAGCTGGCCCGCAATCTCCAACCGTTTGATTAAGGACGATAAACCTCTGCCATGGATCTTGTCAATGATCCCGAGGAGTTCACGACTGCCTGCAACATTAATGTCACTCACTGTACTCCAGAGACTGTAAGTCCCGCCGGATGGAATAATCCAGAGACGACCCAGCTGTCGCCTTCTCAGGCAAGGAAGGGTTATAACTTTATTGCTAGGTGTCCGATGGTGGCATGGGAATGATAACAGCATTGATCCCTACGCCGCATTCAATGGCAAGGGTCATTCATGATCGTTAGAACCATGTATTCGCAGGGATTATTAACACTTTATAACCCTATCTATAATGTCCATTACATAACAATTGATCGATCACCGCATGGATTCAAGGAATGCAATGGTCGATAGACTATTGTATGGGGTTCGGTAATTAATATTATTTACATGTATAGGGGTAGGTTGTAATAGTTAAAATTATTGACTTATTTCACCTCTTGCTATACATGAAATTAACAATAAAAAAAAAATTATTTTACCCCTGTATGGGTAAGTATTATCTAGGTACATGACATGTGGTATCAGAGCCCAGTTATAGAACTGAGGCCTCTGGGTAAAGACAGATGAATTCATAGAGACATTTTTCTTAAAAAAAGAAAAAAAAAAAAAAAAAAAAAAAATCTTTATTATTACCCATTCACCTTGTTTGAATGAAGTACAGGATCAGAAAGTTCAAGAAGCTACAACATGAGGAGAGCAGATAACACAACTCGACGACCTATGATGGGACAGGGGGCACCTGGCCCTGAACATAATCCTGAACTGTGGGTGCAGCTTGGGGAAGAGGCCAGAGTTACAAATCAAGCCATCCTGGAAACAGTACAGGAACTTAAAAATGAGATGGCAAGGCTACGTGAAGACAATGCCAGACTTACAATGGAACAAGAAAGGATCCTGAAGAGTTTGTCTAATCGACAGAATCAACCACCAATTAATCCTAGCACTGAGCAGCCAAGGATGTCCGAAGAACACAACCATCATATACCCCTTGAAGGATCAGAGGAACAAGAGGAACGTTCCGATAATGTAATTGAATAGCAAACTTCAAAAAGGCAAAGGGTGGAGCTACAAGGGGAATTTTGCAAAATTAAACCACCACATTTTGACGGGGAACAAGAAGAAGCAGCGGAAGCATGGCTAATCAATATGAATAAGTATTTCCAGCTTTATGAATATGACCACAATCTTAAAGCACGATTGGCTATCTTCCAGCTACAGGGAAAGGCCACCTTATGGTGGGAAGAAGTAAAAATAGTAAAAGGAGTTACTGAACAAACTATTACTTGGGATAACTTTCAAAGATATTTTAAAGAAAGGTATTTAACTGAACGCTTCTACGATGAAAAAGCAAGAGAGTTCCACGATCTGCGTTTGGGGCAGTAGACTATGGACGAATTTATCACCCGTTTTACTTCCTTACTCCACTACGTGCCATACATAAGGGAAGAAAAAGCAAAAGTACAGAGATTTGTTAGTAGCTTACCGCCCTACATGCGAGAGAGGATTGAATTTGATAATCCAAAATCAATGGATGAGGTAATCCGTAAAGCTAGAATCTGTTATCAACAAAGAAAACAAAAAGGGGAAGCTGCTGGTCGAAAATTGAATGAGAAAAAGAGCTTTAAGTCAATAGGATACAACAAAGGAAATCGTAACAGTGGAAATAAAGGAAATGGTAAGGGACAAAATAGCAGAACCACAACAAGAACCACATCCAAATGTAGACCTACTAATGAGTCTAAAGTCAGTGATCAGCATGCACGATTGGATAGTGAAGGTACAGTAAGACCTCCGGTGCAATGCTGGGGTTGCGAAGGACCCCATTACATCAAAAACTGTCCACAGCGGAAAGGGACTAAACAATTATCTCAAATTCATGAAGCCTCAACAGTCGGCGAGATAGGACGCAGTGTACCCAGGATTAATGCGGCTTTGGAATACCATCAGGCGGAGTATCATCCAACCATGGTCGAATTCGAAGGTAACATTTTAAACCTTACTGTCTCTGTTTTAATTGACCCTGGGGCTACACTAAGTTATCTAAGCCCAAAGGTGGTAGAACGTTTTAATTTACAGTCTGTTAAGTTTAAAAGCCCATGGTTGGTACAATTAGCTACAGGAGCCAAAAGACGAGTGACAGCTAAAATTAAGGACTGCTCTTTCACTATAGCAAGACAGCCAGTAACGGCTGATTTAAACGTACTTCCCCTGGGCTCCTATGATATTCTAATTGGTATGGATTGGCTGGAAAAACACTGGTCATTAGTAGATTGTAAAACTAAAGTTATCTACTTTAGAGATCAACATGGAAGCAGGAAAGAAATGTAAGGAATTAAACGACCTGTGCAAGTTCGACCAATAACAACAAACCAGCTCGTAAAATGTATTCGGAAAGGGTGCCAGGTCCATGCCATTCAGGTGGGTTATGCAAATTCTAAAGATAAAACAGCTGTTCTGAATAATATTCCTGTGATTTAGGAATTTGCAGATGTATTTCCAGAAGAAATTCCTGGGCTACCACCAAGAAGAAACATAGATTTTACCATTGAGTTGGTTCCGGGAGCAGCACCAGTGTCACGGGCACCCTATAGAATGAGTGTACCCGAACTGACAGAATTAAAAATGTAGTTGCAGGAATTACTAGATAAATATTATATACGTCCTAGTGTGTCCCCATGGGGAGCCCCAGTGTTATTTGTCAAGAAAAAGGACAGAACTCTCCGGATGTGTATAGATTATCGACAGTTAAATAAGTTGACCATTAAGAATAAATATCCTCTGCCTCAGATCGATGAACTATTCGATCAAGTAAAAGGTGCGACAGTGTTCTCTAAAATCGATCTGCGATCAGGTTACCACCAGATCCGAATTAAAGAAGATATCGCTAAAACAGCTTTTAGAACAAGATATGGTCATTATGAGTTCGTGGTGTTGCCATTCGGACTGACCAACGCCCCTGCAACTTTCATGTGTTTAATGAACAGTATTTTCCATCGTTATTTGGACAGATTTGTGCTGGTATTTATTGATGACGTACTAATATACTCTCGCACAATGGAAGAACATCATGAACATCTTAGAATGGTGTTACAGACACTTCGAGAACATCAGCTATACGCAAAGTTTAGTAAGTGTGATTTCTTTAAAGAAGAAATCCAATATTTGGGTCATGTAATTACTAAGGATGGGATCGCAGTAGACCCGAAAAAGATAAAGGCCATAATGGAGTGGCCTGTACTAAAAGATGTGGCAGATGTTTGATCCTTTATGGGATTGGCTGGTTATTATAGGAGGTTTGTAGAGGGATTTTCTAGAGTAGCATATCCTATTACCTCATTGCAGAAAAAGGGAAAAGCATTTCATTGGACCACAAATTGCCAAAAAAGTTTTGAACGATTAAAACACCTACTCACTACAACACCTATTCTGAGTATAGCTGATCCTGAAAAAGATTACGTAGTGTGTACGAATGCAAGCAAAGAAGGGGTAGGTGGAGTCCTGATGCAAGAAGGCAAGGTGATTGCATACGAGTCTCGAAAGTTAAAAGAGCATGAGTAGAAATACTCTGCTTATGATTTGGAATTGGCTGTTGTCATTCATGCCTTAAAAATGTGGTGGCATTATCTGGTGGGCAGAAAATTCTTGCTGCTTACCGATCATCATAGTTTAACCAACTATTTCAGCCAGCCCACCTTAAATGCTAGACAAGCAAGGTGGGTAGATTTTTTAAGTGGCTTTGATTTCGAGATTAAACATCTGCAAGGAAAAGAAAACCGAGTACCAGATGCTTTAAGTCGGAAAGTACAACATTTATATGAAATTTCCATTAGTGGGTGGAAGAATCCCTTCCTGGAGAAGGTGAAGGAAGCCTCAAGTCAAGATATTGAATATCAGCAGCTAAAGCTACAAATACAACAATCCGTCAATACGGCAGACCAACAAGAATATGAGGTAGATGATGCTAGAATGATATATTTCAAACGAAGATTATACATACCAAACCAAGACCAAATTAAAAATCTGATTATGGATGAATTCCATATCAGCCATTATGCGGGACACTCAGGAAACCAGAAAATGATTACCGCAATCCAAAAGGAGTACTTCTGGCCAGGAATGAAGAAGAACATTGCCGAGTACTTGGCACGATGTTTAGAATGCCAGCAGATTAAAGCAGAGCACCAGCATCCAGCAGGATTGCTCCAACCATTACCTATTCCAGAATGGAAGTGGGAAGTCATTTCTATGGATTTCATCACAGGTCTGCCTAAGACAAAAAGAAACAATGACTCTATTATGGTGGTAGTAGACAAGTTAAGTAAAGCTGCACATTTTATACCTGTACAATCCACATACAAAGCTGTACAGATTGCTCATATTTTTATGCAGCAAGTATTTAAGTTACATGGGCTTCCAAAAACGATAATTTCTGATCGTGATGTGAAGTTCACATCAACCTTTTGGAGGACACTATTCGCTGATTTAGGAACCCAACTAAATTTCAGCACAGCATACCATCCTCAAACTGATGGTCAAACGGAACGGGTGAACCAAGTGGTTGAAGACATGTTGAGAGCTTATGTTATGCAGCAACCCACATTGTGGGAAGAATATTTACATCTGGTGGAATTTGCGTATAACAATGGGTATCATACCTCTACGCAGATGAGTCCATCTGAAGTCATGTATGGTCGAAAATACCGTACACCCTCTAGCTGGGGAGGACCCGAAGATAAATTGAGTCTAGGACCTGAGATGCTTAAGGAAATGGAAGACATGGTAAAAAGAGTGCGCGTTAATCTGAGAGCTGCTCAAGATAGACAGAAAAAATTTCGCTGATTGGAAAAGAAGGTTCAAGGAGTACCAATTTGGGGACCACGTTTATATCAGAATTCAAGCTAAAAGGAGTACCTTACAGTGGAGTGGCTGTGCCAAATTGGCACCCTGATACTGTGGACCCTTTCAAGTCTTGGCCAGGATTGGACTGGTGGCTTACCAGCTTGCCTTGCCAAGTCACATTCGGGTCCACAATGTGTTCCATGTCTCAGTCCTAAAGAAATATGTCTATGACCCTAAACATGTAATTTGTTGGCAAGATATTCAGGTGGGAGTTACTGTTTTTTTTTTTTTCTCGGTAAAAGTTTAATCTATTAAGGAAAATATAGTACAAAGAGAAATTACAGCCAAAAAGTAGGAACAAGGGCAGCCGGAAAGGATGATCCATCCACCTCGGCCCCTAGAAGAGAAGACAGAGACGAGAACTAAACAAGAAGAGACAAGAGGAGCATAGAAGCAGTGCAGAACAGAGGATTCTATTCGACATGGTTGGAATCAACTAAACGACACTTTTTCCCTTTCTTTTTGCCGACTTTAACCCATTCAGGAGAGCATTGCTGGTGAGGCGAGATTTGCAAGCTGAGCTGGGCAGAAGGAGAAGTCTCCTTGTCTGAATCTGATGGAGAAGATTCATGAATCCTTTTCTGTGAGATTGGCTGAACAGACAAGTCCTCTGGCTCCGCCTGGAGCGGATTTTGTGCTTGATTTGCTTCCATATCTTCCGCGGTTTCTTCCTCATCATCTGTGCTGAAATCAAAGTCGTCCATGGGGGGAGGGGTGTGAGGCTTCCAGCTTTTAGATTTCTGCTTCGGATTGGCCTTCTTTTTGTGTGCCGGCATCACGGGACAGGAGCTTTGAAGGTGCCCTGTGTGATGGCAGTTCCGGCAACGAAACGCTGTGTTCTCATAGTCTAGGGCCTGAGTCCAATGAAAGTCTCCAATTTTGAGATTGATCTGGTCAGGGAGACCTTTGCTCATGTCTATTTCTACACAGATTCTGGCAAAGGTATAGAGGCCCAGTTCCCCTCTTGAGACGTCTGTATCAAGGAGGCGGCCTAGAGCCTTGCCAATCCCTTGGAAAACCGCAAAATGCCATAGATGCGCTGGGAGGTTGGGGATTCGGACCCAGATGGGGAGCTTGGTTATGACTGCTGTAGCTAGATCGAAATCTGGGAACCATGGAGTGAGAAATAATCCTGCTGTGTCCCAGAACCAGGGACCTGCAGTAAGGGCTTTTTGGTAGTCCTCATCGAAGGCGAACACTACAATGAAGAAGCCCTTTGAACATAACAGAATCTTGCAGTTGTTGGTCCAGTGGGAGTGGACCCATTGGAAGAGGTCTGCTGTACATGGCCAGAGCCCATTAAACCTGCAAATAATGGCATGCTCTGTAAACTTTTGAGTTTGCTCGTCTAGCGATGGATGCATTATTTCAATGGTAGGGGTTTCCTCCAGTTTGTCCACCAGAAAAGGTTTGGGAGCCTGAACTAGTGGAGCTGTCTTTTCAGGCTTCTTAGCATGGACTGCATCTTTATATGAAAATGCCTTGGCTGTGGATGACTCTCCAGCAGCTCCTCCTCTCAAACGGAGGGTTAAAATAATGGTTGCATCTTTCTTAATGCCGTAAAAAGAAATAGGATAGCAATCTTCAAGTTGTTTACCTTTATGGAGAAGCCTTTGAGCTGCAGAGGGGATCCCCAATTTGATGTTCAGAGTAAGCTTGATACTCTGCACTAGATCCGTCTGGCTTACCCATTGTAACATGGTTTTTCCTGTAATGAGCTTGATTTGTATCTGGTACGATGAAGAAAAGTCTGAAAGCCTCTTTTCCTTGCAGATCTGTGAAGAAAGGAGGCATACGCGTTGGTTGTTTTTCGATTCCTGGATCTGCCCCAAGCGCAAAAGAGGCCTACAGCCATTCGGAACAAACCCTTCCTTCCCTAAAGCCCCGATCCGAGGAGAAGCAGCTGAGGGTTGTGCGTGGTCGACCTTGGCCGCTGCTCCGGCCTTCTGAAGAGGGCCACCTAAGCCAGATAAGGAAGCAGGGTGCTGAAGCCAGACTACTCCAGAGCCCACTACAAAGAGATCGGCGTGAGCATCCGTGTCCGCGGCGCCGGCGATCTTGGACGGGATGTATGGCGAATCTGCAAAGGGGGGAAAGACCATTAACCTGTGCATGAAGATCTTGTAACCTTCCTCAGCAGGGGCGCTCAGAAAACCGATGGCGGCAGAGGGCATGGAGCCGGCAAGTCTAGGGTTTGTCCACGGGGAAGTGGGGTACCAACGCTGCACCTGAAGACCAACACGGTCAATGCCCTGACCGTCCTCATGCCAGAACACCTGATCTCCATTGCCAAGATGGGCAGGAGCCACGAAAAAGAGCCGAAGCTTGACGCCGGCCGCTCGGGATGCAGGTCCGTTGAAAACCCTATCGCTCCTCATCCTCCGTGATCCAACCTAATCCAGGTGGGAGTTACTGTTACAATAAACCTGTTAATTCAATGCTGAAGGAAAACTAATTTAAAAGAAAATTGTGCAATGCAGGTTGAACCGGAAGGAGAGGTTCTGGTCGAACCACTGAACATCCTCGACCGGAGAGAAGTGCAGCTGCGGAAATGAGTTATTACCCAAGTTAAGATACAATGGCGACATTATGGACCCGAGGAGGCCACTTGGGAGGATAAAGAACTAATGAGGAAAACATATCTAGCTCTGTTCATGGCTGGAAGACACCAAGACGGTGTCCAACCTCAGGGGCAGGAGATGTAATGACCGAATAATTTATGGGAATAAATCTTCTGTTTTACCATTGTAAGTAAATATGGAACAGGGATTATTATTTTTGTTGTGAAAAATGATTTGAATATTATTAATTCAAAATGAGAATACAAATTGAGTGATTACACATAATACTTTCTATGAGGAAGTTACCCTCTTTTCTTGCCAGTTATTAAACAGTTGCTAACAGGGAAAAACCCTAATTTTTTTCCTATTTCCTTAGAAAAGGAAAAGGAAAAGGCCCGGGTTGTTGAGGAACAAACAGGGGAAAAGAAGGCAAAAGAAAAAGAAAGGAAGAAGGTGCTATGTCTGGTAAGGACCAGATAGCACAGGTACAAGTTGTGTAAGATTTTGCATAAGACAGTGGTCTGGCAAAAGAGCTTGGGGGGAGATTCAGTCTGGTGGACTAAATCTCATGGTTGGGAGGAGAACAAGCAACAAATTAAGTTCCTCCATGCTGGAGAGGGACGAGAAATTGTGACAATAACAGTACAGGTAAGTACAGTTAATTAGTACAGCTAATTGTTATAGTCTAAGATTCATTTTTTTGTTATAGCAACATTAACTGTTCTGTAAATCAGAATATAGAATGAACAAAAAGATAATTTCAGCCTGTAAAAGAAAAACAAGTATTTAATGCTAGAACGCAGGAATGAAATTATAAATGCAGTAAAATTAATTAAAAACTACTAAATAGTAACCGAGTGGGAGTGCTGTGCGAACTCGGTCGATTCTCAGCAAAAAACAGAGAATCAAGAAAACGGATTTATCATTATATATACCTTTACGAAAAGATATGATGCATGCCTTATGATTAATATGCATATAACAGCAGTACAACGATACAATTACAAGCAGGACATCGGAACAATATGCGCAGGCAGTACTGTAAATTATGTGAACCTTTATATAATGTTAGGGGATAGCAAGATAAAACATATATTGACCGCACTCATTAACCAACCAACCGAAATATCGGTGGAACGACTAACCATAATTATCTGTTCTCGAGAAAAGAGAGATCATTGGTATCAACAGTAATGAGTAAAGCAACTTGTAAACCATTCAAACCCTCATGAGGGTTAAGAGTATGCAGGATAACAATAATGAAATACGGATTTGCAATTAATATAAATCTGGAAAGGATTTCAAGAAAAGATGGAGGTAATTCATATCATATCGAAATCAATAACCTGAAACGATGAGTAATTCGTATATCAGAGTTATACGTCTTCTATATACAAAGGAAAATTTTCAGTTGTTCTTTTAAACGAGACCCATGGAAATTAGGACGGTCCAGGAACACCGTTAATTCCGGCGCCAATACCATCCAAGGGTCACATTCTTATACTCTGTACTTCCAATAATAGTAAATAACGAAAAAAAATTGTGCCTATTGAAGCGCACAGCTATACCATAGCAGATATTAACAAAATAAATCCCAGAAAATAAATAACGCAGATTTATAGACCTTGCCGAATGCTCGGAATCACAGCATTAAATTGAAAACATAGCACATTCTGGAACTAAAGAGATTTGAACATCATCTTATACTGAATGTCAAAATACGAATGTCTACATAGTTAGCAGTGACAAAATAGTATGTACAAACTAAATGTGCACGGCGTGGCCCGGCCGAGCCAGTTAAATAGGATGGCAATTAACAATATCCTTACGGTAGGAAACTCGGAATGTCAATTTCCGGAAAACAACACTGAAACACTATATTTAACATTAGAAACCTCTGAGTTCCGTCCAGACGCGGAAATACCGCTGGCCATAAGGACTTTCGAGGCTAGAACCCTGGCTCCAAGTTATGGGGTCGCCTCAGACAGATATATATCACAGGAAAACATCTTCCCATCAAGAAGTAGTGAAATTACCTGACAGGAAAGGGGAAGAGTCATTATACATTTAACAACAATCATACATTTAACCCTAAAGCAGGTTCCGCAGACTCACCTGTTGATACTGTGCGCGGAGCCGAAATGAAGGTGGCGGAGAGTCCATCGAATCCTTGACGACAGAGTAGCTAGAGCAAAGAATAGTAACAAGCGCCGTCCATAAAACCCTAAGGTAAACCCTTAATAATGGTGCAAGGAAAACAAAGAAATACCTGTTAAAGTTTAATAATGCAAAGAAAGAAAAACAAATGTTACCTATTTAAGTTGTGCAGGAGCAAGGTGCCACAGGCATTTGCCGTGTCTGGGCGCATCAATAACCAGGGTTTCACATCGAAGCCGAATACAGGAACGGAAGGCAGGCGGCCATAGTCGGATGGATAAATAACCGCGGAAGAATGAACCAAAAAGCATATAACAAGAAACCCTAAAACCTCTGATAGCTGGCCCGCAATCTCCAACCGTTCGATTAAGGACGATAAACCTCTGCCGTGGATCTTGTCAATGATCCCGAGGAGTTCACGGCTGCCTGCAACATTAATGTCACTCACTGTTTTCCAGAGACCGTAAGTCCCACCGGATGGAATAATCCAGAGACGACCCAGCTGTCGCCTTCTCAGGCAAGGAAGGGTTATAACTTTACTGCTAGGTGTCCGATGGTGGTGTGGGAACGATAGCAGCGTTGATCCCTACGCCGCATTCAATGGCAAGGGTCATTCATGATCATTAGAACCATGTATTCGCGGGGATTATTAACACTTTATAACCCTGTCTATAATGTCCATTACATGACAATTGATCGATCACCGCATGGATTCAAGGAATGCAATGGTCGATAGACTATTGTATGGGGTTCGGTAATTAATATTATTTACATGTATAGGGGTAGGTTGTAATAGTTAAAATTATTGACTTATTTCACCTCTTACTATACATGAAATTAACAATAATTTTTTCTTTTATTTTACCCCTGTATGGGTAAGTATTATCTAGGTACATGACACTACGTGCATAAACTAATTTACCTATTACATGACAAAATTTATTTTTATGACTCTCAACTGCTACTCCAATGCACCCAAGTACGGCTGCGTGAATAATAGAGGAGTGGC
>APFE030761118.1:30153-52376 GCA_000404065.3 Pinus taeda | reverse complement strand
TCCGGACTATTAAAAAAAAATCAATTCAAAAATATCTTATTGAAACTTATATATTATATTTTTATTGAAACTATATATTTTTATTATTTTATTTTTTAATATTGAATTGAATTTCTTTGGCTACTTTACAAGTTGGATATTATTATCTATTCAATGATATGATAGGATATTGTTATCTTGATTTTATAGAACTTGATTGATTTTGGATATTCTTTATAACAGTAAAATTTCCTTATACAAAGACGTACTTGATGATCCGCGTTAATCATCCTTCCTTCTGCTTTCTTCCAGGAACATCGATGATGATGCGTGACTAGTCTTAGTCTCCCGCGACCCGACGGTGGCGCCTTTCTCGGGGGTTTCCTCTTCTCCGAATTGCTACGGGATTGACCTCATTTGGCTATGCAGCTCTCCCGCGGAGCCTGCTCTGATGCGGCCCTTCCTTCAGCAGCTCTGTTCTTTGGATGCGCAGAATTTCCTTGACGAAGTCTGCTCCATTCCATCCTCATGGTCTGGCAGTGGTCCAATTTGTTTACAGGTAACTTGTTTCTTTTCCCAACAGGTTCACATTTGTTTCCTTATCATTCGTAGCTGAATGCATTACGAGCCTTACTGGATGCTCTAATCAATTTCTTGTGGAATTGAATTGCCACGCAGGTTGTTGTGTTACGGATTTGACTCGACTTACCTGGTGGGGAGGCGCATCTACAGCGACGGAATTCGCCGGTTACGGGTAAGTACATACCCTGGCTGGAGAGTGAAAGCCTAGAGCGTGGTCACGGCTCTCTGCAATTTATATGGTGTTTCGCCTCACTGTCAGTATTTCAGTCTAATAGAGGTTAGGGCTTTAAAGGGGTTTTTCCCAAATTGTATATGTTTACCACGATGTGGCTAGAACTCCGTTAATATTCCAGAGCTTACTTCTGCTTTGAACTGAGTAGTTCTCTTGCTGCTATATTTTGTGACAATTGAGGATTTTCAGTTTTGTAACTGTCTCATTGCTCTGCTATTTGATATGGATATTCTGGCACGCAGTAGAAAACGTTATCTGCTTGAATCGACTTGATTTCTGTTATAAGCATTTACAGTTCTGGGTTTGGGTCATTCGTTAGTCTTCCTGGAAATTCATGTGATGTTAATGCTCGGTTCTTCTTCTAATCTTGTATGAACATTATGTTGGAACTGTTCAGAATTTAAGGGAATATTTGCGTTGAAAATTGGTTATGAATTTGAAGTTTAAAATGTGGTCTCGGCCAGCACAGAACTCTGTTCATTATTTATAGCTTTGAATGCCCGATACAAAGTCCTTCAATAACCGCATTAGGGTTCTGTCCTATTTCTTACTGTGTGCGTTTCTGTGTTGTAAATAGCGGAGTCTGCTACACAGGGTCAATGTAACTTTTGCTTTCCTCGGTTTTTTCAATTTTCTTTAGTGAGATTGATCTCTGTTGCAAACTCCAGGGTTTCACAACCAAAGAATGTTTCCTCTCTCGCAAGGTTGATTACGGCCCGTAGGGTTCTGCTGTCGAGCCCGTTCTCAGGGACTCCTGGACTCGTATGCAGTTCATAACCCTATCCAAGGGCATAGCAACCCCATTTCTCGCTTACTCTGGCTTGTTATCTGCTTCCTAACATGATTATTTTTCTTGTACTTGTTCATGCATTCAAGACGTTTATTATCCGATCTTTGTTTCTTTTGTAGAAGAGAGTTTTTCCGCATTCCGTTATTTTACTTTGGAGCTGTACTGAGTTCTAGGGTTCTTGTACTATCATCACAGTTCTGATATTTGCAATTAAGTTAACCGAGGTGGCATGATTCGTTTTGCCGCATGATGGTCTTATCTTTCCTTTCCCCATTGATTGGGACTGTTTTCTTTTAAAAAGAAAAAACATATAATCAAATAGAAGTTAACTTTGCATTCTAAACAGAGTCTTTTGTCAACAAGGAATATAAACCAATTTCTTTAGTGAGAGTGACTCACTTCGACTGTTATACTTCTTTCCATAATTCTTTTGTAAACGAGTAAACTCTCTATATAAGGAAAGCTTTTCTGAATCCTGTTAAACTTATTTCAGTTATAGCTATAGGAATCTGTTCCTTGCAGAAAATTTACACTTTAAAATTCAGTTCAAATATCAGCACAGTACTTGTTTGGTACCTCATACCTGAGTTGCTTCCAAGCAAGCAACTTCTCAGGAAAAGGTCACCTCTGAAAGCTAGTCAAACCACCCAACCATGAGATTGTCTTTCTAGACCAAATCTCCCGCCTAGCTTGTTCATGAGAGCTTCGGTCTTCTGCCAGTTGCTCGCGCTCTGAGCTGTTACTATTTGATCATCACCAGACATGGCTAGTTCCCCCTCTTGCCTGTCCCTACGACACCGTTTTCCCCCTCTCACTTCCTTTTCTTGGAAGCCTTACATAGTTATGGGAGGTAGTTAGGGTTCCAAAAACTATTTCTTTTATATAATTTGAAACTTCTGCCTCTCTTACATGGTCATCATTTTGATTTTGACTATTTTCTGGGTAATTAGCAAGTTAGCAATGACTCTCTTCATAGATTAGGAATCATTTCTCATTTTCCAATAATAATAAAAAAAATATTAATAATCCAAACAGACAATAACAACAACTTTTTGTTTGTTTTACTATGGTAAATAAAATATTTACAATATTATGAGGATATTACAAAATAAATATATAAAATATATATATAATTTGAAAATTGTGCCTCTTTTACATGGTCATCATTTTGACTATTTTTTTGGGTAATTAGCAAGTTAGCAATGACGTATTTATTTTGCAATAAACTGTATTTTATGTTAGAAAAAATTTATGGGGTAGAGGAGAAGAGTCTAACTCAAAATTCGGTTGCGGCGGTTGCGGAAAATTCAACTTCAGTTGCGGTGAGGATATTGGAACTACACAAAGGCCAACTTCAGTTGTGGTGAGGATATCACAACTACACAAAGGCTTAAATAATACATAGGAAATAACTAACAGATATCACAACTACACAAAGGCTTAAATAATACATAGGAAATAACTTACAGCAAAACAGAGTAAAAGAAAAAAGGTTGCGGTAAATTTACTCATGAATGTTTAATACCATATCGCAACATAACATACTTTATATTGTATTTCAAACATAGGAAAATACATTAACTTAATAAATGGAGGTTGCATCTCCAAGTGAAAAAACACAAAAACTTAATGTGATTTACGCATCACTAGGGTTTGGAGAGTAAATGTCTGTAAAACTCCATAAAACTGGTGTTCACGCAGCCACCAATATTTCCTCCACGATTTTTTCCTTACTACCTCAAAGAATTTTACCCTCTCTGGCTCTCTCACTTGCACAACATACAAAATGACTTTTACATCCATATTTATCTCAACATACAAATTTGACATTAATACATGACAGAGCAAAAAATTAGATGTTAATAGTAATTGGTTTTATGAACTTGCAAGTGTTGTGAAGTGTGGGAAACCCTCGCGGAGTAAATGCTTGCCCATATTTATTTACCAAACTGCAATTTTAATAGTAATTGGTTTTCTGAACTTGCAAGTGTTGTGAAGTGTGGGCAACCCTCGCGTAGTGAATGTTTGCCCATATTTATTTACCAAACTTCATTAAGTGCCTTAAACTTTTTGTTGTATTATTTACCAAACTTTATTAAGCGCCTTAAACTCTCTGTTGTGTTGTAGAATGGTCAGTGTTGTACTTATGCTCTGACTTCAGTACATCTGCCTTCAAACAAAATCCGTGCAGTAGTTGACTAGGAAAGCATGGTTTTTGTGAGTGTGTTTAAGGTGGTGGTTGAGATTATTTTTCCAACATTGACAATTCCCAAAAAACCTCTGAGATAAACAAAACTTTCACATGCCAATGGCTTTGTCAAAATATCAGCAAACTGTTCATGTGACCTGTAATGTTGCAACACAATTTCATCATTGTTAATCAACTCTTTAATAAAATAATATTTAGCATCAATATTCTTGGTCCTCTTGTGAAAAACAAAATTCTTTGATAATGCAATTGATAATGTGTTGTCGCAGAAAATAGTTTTCATTCGCCCTTGGTCGTGGCAAAGATCCCTCAACAGCCTTTTCATCCAAGCTGCCTGACAAGTTGTTGCTGTTGTGGTGACATATTCAGCTTCTGTTGTTGACAGTGATACTATTGGTTGCTTCTAGGCCCATGAAATGGCTCCGGAACCCAAATGAAAAACATATCTTGATGTGCCCTTTCTATCATCGACACTTCCTACCCAATCATTTTCAGTGTAACCAATCAGCCTGAAATCATCTGTTGCGGTGTACAAAATGCCATACTGTTTTATCCCATTAACATACCTTAGAATTATTTTCGCTGCTTGTCAATGCGTCTCCTTGGGTGTCTCCATTAACCTCGACACCAAACTCACTACATACATTATATCCATCCTAGTGGCGGTCAAATACATCAAGCTGCCTATCATACTTTTGTATAATGTCGGATTGACATTGTCGCTGCAATCTTCTTTTCTCAATTTCAACCCCATGATAGTTGGAGTTGGTGCAAGCTTGTTGTTCTGCATCTTAAACCTCTCCAAAATGTTTGCCACATACTTTGCTTGAGAAATAAAAATGCTATTTTCTGTTTTCTTCACTTCTATGCCCAAAAAATATCTTAACAAACCCAACTCAGTCATTTCAAATTCATTCTTCATGACTTGCTTGAAATCAACGATGAGGAAATCATCACTGCCTATAAAAATCAAATCATCTACATATAAGACAACAATGAGAATCTTACCATAACTCTCTTTGATGTAGAGAGTGGGCTCACTGTCACATTTGTCGAAACCATTTTCCAACAAGTAGGCATCTACCTTTCTCTACCATGCATGCGGTGCTTGCTTCAACCCATAAAGAGCTTTCCTCAACCGATACACTTTGTCTTCTTGGCCTTCTACCTCATAACCAGGTGGTTGCGCAACATACACTTCCTCTTTCAGCACTCCATTCAAGAACGTTGATTTTACATCCATTTGATACACTTTCCATTTATGTTACGTGGCAATTGCCACAACTGTACGCATTGTCTCCATCCTCACAACTGGTGTAAACGCCTCCAAATAATCTCTTCCATGTTGTTGCTTGTATCCTTTGACAACTAGCCTTGCTTTGTGCCTTTCAATCTTTCTGTTGGCATTGCTCTTGGTCTTATAGACCCACTTCACTCCAATGACTTGTTTTCTTTTCGGAAGGTTCACTAACTCCCATGTTCCATTCCTTTCTATTGCTTTTATTTCTTCCTCCATTGCTGCAACCCATTTTTATTCTTTGACTTCATTTTCAAAATGGATTGGGTCATCTACATTACAAAACAAAGCAAATAATGGATTCAGACCAGCACTACTATCAACCTCATCTTTCTCATCAATCTCATTTAAATTTCTGGATTTTGGTCTTCTTGTGTTTGCTAAAGATGGGCTTGACATTTCACTTGGTCTTGCACTTTGCGGCATGCTTTGAGAAGAACTCGCTTGACTACGCAAAGATGTCCTACTATTTGTTAATGGTGTTACTTGTTGCCTGCTTTGTTGTGCTTGAATAGGAGTAGAAGGAGTCATTGTTGAGGAATTGCTTGATGTTGCAAATTCCTCTTTGTCCTCATGTGGTATACATGCTATGCCATTGATTGTCTTCTCTAAACTTCCATCCCATGCTTCCTATTCTATGAACTGCACATCTCTGTTGATTATGACTTTCTTGGTTGATGGATTGTAGAGCTTGAGTGCCTTGGATTCATCACTGTATCCAACAAATATACATTTCTCCCCCTTGTTTTCCAACTTCTTGCTCAACTCATTCGGGACATGTGCATATGCCACACATCCAAAAACTCTCATGTGAATGATACTATGCCTTCTTCCACTCCATGCCTCTTTAGGAAGTATTTTCTGGATGGTTTTGGTTGGACATCTATTCAATATATATGTTGCATAAGCGACAACTTTAGCCTAATAATCATTTGGCAAATGCTTTGCCTTAAACATATTCCTTTCCATTTCCACAATGGTCCTATTCTTCCTTTCCACCACACCATTTTGTTGAGGTGTATACCTTATTGTAAATTGCTTGTGAATTCCATGCTCCCTGCAAAATCGAAGGAAGTCATTTGAGATGTATTTGGCACCTCTGTCAGTCCTGAGGACTTTGATGTAGTGTCCACTTTCCTTCTCAACAAGAGCTTTGTATTGGAAAAACTGCTCAAACACTTCACTTTTCTATTTTAGGAGATAGGCCCATCTCTTCCCTCTGTAGTCATCTATGAAGGTCAATAAATAGTGGCTTCCACCAATTGATGGTGTATGCATTGGTCCACATAAATCTGAATGGACAATCTCCAAAGGTGCCTTTTCCCTTATTGACTTTCCTGCTGGAAATGTCTCTCTATGTTGCTTTTCGAAGATACATCCTTCACATAGGCTGCTCGGTTTTTCTATGCATGGAAAACTCTTAACCATGCCTTTCCCATGCAACAAATTCAAACTTCCAAAATTGATATGACCAAATCTCAAATGCTATAACCAGTTTCCATCTTTGATCTCTTCTTGATAGTTCACTTTGTGATAGTTGCATCCTTTTTTCCATCCTCTTGTGAGTTCATTGATAGTTGTGCTTCTGCACCCTTTTCTTTAAAATCTTATTTTTAATTTTAGGGGAAGCATTCTATTGTTTTTCATCTGAACCTTTGTAATCCATTATCTTCTTGGAGGCCTATCCAAAATTGTGCACACATTATTTTTGAAGAAGACATTGTAGCCCTTTTGCTCGAGCTATCCAATGCTTATGAGGTTATGCTTTAGACCAGGGACAAAGTAAACATTTGAGATGTACTTCTTCTCCCCCTTCTTTGCTTGGATATTAACTCTTCCTTTTCCCATGATAGAGAATTTTCTATCAGTCCCTAATGTCACTTCATATTTCACACTTTCATTTAGATTGGAAAACATTTCTATGTTCCTTGACATGTGGTTGCTACACCCTGAATCTAGATACCATATATCACTTTGTTTTTCTTGTGCTACATTACAAGCTAAAAACATGTTATTATGGTTCTAAATTTATTTTGTGAAATTTACATTTGTTTTGTTACTAATGTCATAATCCTTATTTCTACATTCATTTGCATAGTGACCATACTTTTTACAGTAATGACACTGGACTTGAGATTTATCATACCTCTGACCTTGTGCTTGATTTTGGCTTGGGCCATGACTTGGATTTTGATTACCGCCCCTTCCACTTGAGCTCGAAGGGCTGCTTTTTCCACCTTTATGTGGGCTTCTTCCTCTTCCATTAGCATATGATCTTCCTCTGCCTCGACCTTGACCAAAGGAAACTTCTATCTTGAAGGCATGATTTAATGAGGAGCTTGTTGCTTTAGTCAGTCTATGTTCATGAGAAACTAGTGATGCATGAAGGTCATCCACTGAGAACTATGAGAGATCCTTTGTCACTTCTATGGCCACAACAATGTCATAAAACCTTGCTGGTAAACTCCTCAAAACTTTCTCAACTCTTCTCATTTCTTCAAGTGTCTCACCATTAGATTTGATTTGAATAACCAACCCAATTACATGTGTAAAAAACGTGTCTACATTCTCATACTCTTTCATACAAAGTGTTTCAAAGTCTCTTACCAACATTTGAAACTTTGTTGTTGCAACCCTTGGGAAAACACTTTCATGAACTACTTGGAAAATATAGAACAGGGCTTTTGAATCCTTCTTCCTAGTGTCTCTTAACAAATCTCTTTCTGCTTGAGACAAGGCATTGTATGCTGCTGCATTTGCAAGTTCTTAAAAACCATTCTCCACCGAATCCCAAATGTAGTTAAACGAAAATAGCGCCTTCATTGTAATAGCCCAATAATCAAAATTTTTACCATTGAACTTAGGTATTTGAGGATTAGTCAAGCTTTTTCTTGATTTTTCCATTTTTGAATGTAAGAAAGAAAAAAACTTTCTACGTGCTAGTAAATATGCTAAAACATTTTTAAATCTGCCCTCAAAACAATTTTAACTGCTATTAAAAACACTTGTTTTTTACACTAAGAGAGTTTAACTAGCTCTCATACCATGATAGAAAAAATCTACAGGGGCAGAGGAGAGGAGTCTAGATCAAAATCTGGTTGCGGCAAAGTCAACTTTAGTTGCGGCGAGGATACTGCTACTACACAGAGGCCGACTTCATTTGCAGTGAGGATATCACAACTACACAGAGGCTTAAATAATACATAGGAAATAACTCACAACAAAATAGAGTAAAAGAAAAAATGTTTCGGTAAATTTACTCATGAATGTTTAATACCACATCGAAACATAACATACTTTGTATTATATTTAAAACATAGTAAAATACATTTGTGTGATAAATGGAAGACGCAACTCCAAGTAAAAAACAAAAAACTTACTGCGATTTATGCATCACTAGGGTTACGGAGTAAATGTATGTAAAACTGGTTTTCGCGCACCCACCAATATTTCCTCCACAATTTTCTCCTCACTACCTCACAAACTTTCACCCTCTTTCGCTCTCTCACTTTCCCAACATACAAAATGACTTTTACATCCATATTTATCTCAACATACAAATTTGACATTAATATATGACAGGGTAAATAATTAACATGCAACATGGGCGATTTTACATAGTAATTGGTTTTCTGAACTTGTAGGTGTTGTCGAGTGTGGGCAACAATGGTGGAGTGAGTGGTTGCCCATATTTATTTACATAACTTCATTAAGTGCCTTAAACTCTTTGTTGTGTTGTGGAATGGTCAGCATTGTACTTCTGTTCTAACTTCAATCCATCTGCCTGCAAACAAAATCGCAATCGTGCAGTAGTTGACTGGGCAAGCATGGTGTTTGTCAGTTTGTTTAAGGTGGTGGTTGAGATTATTATTTCCATCATTTTACAGCTAAAAAATAAAAAAAAAACCATCAAATTTAACCCATCAAGCCAATTACTAGTTGTGAGAACCATAAATACGAAACAATTAAACCCTACGGGCTTAGAGTTCTCCATTCGCAGAGAGGAAGACCGAATGAGCTAATTGATGGGGGTCGTTACCCAAAACTATCGTGGTTAATTCCCAGTCATCGATCTTTTTTCCGAAAACAAAATCTGTGGATCTCATGATACGTTGTATCACCTTCTCTAAGGATGTCAGATTGGGGAGCGAGCCAATTATTGTGTGGATGCACATGCATTTAAGGCGAAAGAAGAGAAGATGTCATTCATCGGCCATTGGAGCTAGATATGCGGTGATGGGCTAAGGCAATTAGAAAATTTTATACAAAAAAACTAATATAAACTATGTCATAGAAATTTAAGTACAGACTTAAACTAATGCAAATAAGCTGATCTTATATGTCACTCTACACAATGACATAACAAAAACTTTAATAAATCGTATGGTGAACCTATGCCCTCATCACTTTTCAAACACATAAAGGGCTCCATTCCTCACTCCATAGACATGTTCATGTCTGAGTAATGCTAAATATGTTTGGTGTGTACATGGTTAAATTTAATGTAGAATATGTGTGATTTGGAAAATAATTACTAATTTATATATTTTTTCCTTTATGTAATCTATCATATATATATATATATATATATCACTTCTCAATGCGTTGGCGTAATTATTGCATATAGGATACTGATTAATAATTAATTATTTGGGGTGAAAAATTATATGCCTTTCTAAAATTGTAGCTAACGAAAGGGATTGAAACTTTCCTATCAAAGGTAGATGAAGATTGTATGGTCTGGCCTTTTCCTTTTGGTAAGGATATATGAGTTGTGATAATTTTTCCATTAATTTGGAATTTATTCAAGTATGGATCATGTAGTGGGGATCATTGTTGTATGTTAGTATCAGAATGATACAACTAGTATTTGTATTGAGAGGTACAAAGCAACACTGATAAGATATCAGGATCCAATTTCTGTATTAACTTTGATTAACCGAAATATTGTGCTCATCTAGCTAAAATATATCATAATAGCAACATAGGAGGGGCTATGGATTTTAAACAATACGAAAACATATTACAATGGACGTTGGAAGGTCCCACATACCACATCATCACTACACTACCACACATCATAACGATATGGATATCGGATATGTTTGAAGTTGTGCACAAGCCAAAGTTCCAATATGTCAACAATGTCAATATTGCGATATCACATATCAATATTACTTGGTTTGACCTCTCATGCAGTGAATGTGATATTTCAATAAAACCATTTTGATCAACCAATCAGGTTTGCAACATAACGCAATCAGAGCTTTGGTCTTATTGGAGGATCTTATCACAGGTTTTAACATAACATGCCTGAAAAACTTGTGATAGAAAAGTTCTAATGCATAGATGAAATATTATATTTTAAAATGTTATAATAAGGGCAATCAAGTCTGTAGAGAATATTGCAATCGGATATTAGGATTGATCGGAGGATCTTATGGGAGGTCTGATTTGAAAAGCTTCGATAAAGGGTGGATGTGATTTAGTAAATAAATCATTATTAAAATAAGTGGGGTCTACAATGCATATTGCAATCATAGATTAGGCCTTATCGGAGGATCTATTTGGAGGTCTTATTCCAAAAGATGTAATAAAGGGTGGATACGATTAAACATTTAAATTCATTATGAAAATGAGGGAGCATTTACAATCCCTGAATTTGGGTAAAGATACAATTGAAGGATTTTGTCATTATCGATCAGGCTTTTATGGAAGAACTCATGATTTCAAAAATGAGGGATATAGATAAAGAAATTGAATTCAGGCTTTTGTAATGAATATGAATTAGCAGAACCTTTCATCAAAGAAGAGACGCTGTATATCAAAGAGAGAGATGCTGTATATTAGAGGTTTGAGAAAATAACATATCAGACATCGAAGTTCTTGGGTGGAGACATATAACAAAACATCAATATGATTTCTTCGATTTGATTCTATATATTTAGCCGATATCGTTTCTCTTTTCTCCTCTGACGACAATGTTTCTACCCTTTGGTTCTTTCTCTTGGGCATATGCAGGATTCTCTTTGGATTTGTTACTCCTTGGCTTGTCACTCTTGTTCTCAAGTTACGATAGTTTCTATAGGATAGTTTCATTGTTTACAAAATATATCCTCTGAACACTGCCAATTCTCCGACTGTGCCAATCCTCCGATTCTCCGATATTTGTCTCACCTCCAACCTCTGATCTTCGATATACTAACCAACTTTATATCAGAATTGTTATATCGGGGTTTTCTAATCAGTAGTTATCCTTTCAAATCCTTGATATGAAAATGTCGATGCAAAACCTCCGATAATTCTTCCTACCAATAATTCTAAACTTCTATGCACTAAGCATATTAGAGGCTTTGTTTTGAAATCCGACTGGCTCGGAACTGACTCGGTCGAGTTGGTCTGAGCTGACAAAAAAAATTCTGACCTGGCCTTCGAATCAGTTCGGCCAGCCGAGTCACTACATGACTCAGCCGACTTGGTCTTAACTCGGCTGGCTCAGCTGAGTCCGTGTTAACTTAGCTGGGTCACTTCCTGCGGCTAGCAAACCAGAAAAACATAATTTTTTTTTATATTTTTTTATGATTTGGCTAAGCGTTGGGGACTCCAAATTGTTTTATTAATTGGTTGGTTATCTTTGGGGTCCATTCCCCTCTCCCAAACCCTATTGAACCCACTCAACTCCTCTCATTCTCTCACAGCCATCTCATGCATTTGAGTGAGAACTTCAGTGAGAGTTTGTGAGGAGTTGTTGAGTTAGTTTTCGGAGCAGCAGTAAGGAGTCTTGGGAAAGCATTGTAGCTGGAGTGAGGAGCTTCTTGGGCAGCCATTTGGAGAAGCATTAAGGAGTTGATTTTTCGGAGCAAGCTTGAGGAGGTAGTTTGTGCCTGGAGGTATTTTTTTTCAATTGTACAAATCTGTTTTTTCTTATTAAATTTTAGGTGCATATCTAGAAATCCTAAAGAGTGTTTTTTGTGAAAGAAATGAACATTGAATCAATGTTTTTTTTTCTTTTCATTTTCAGATTGTTTGCTTTCATTTCCTAATCAAAAAATGGAACCTAGAGTGAAATATGTTGCTTGGGCATATGTTGAAATGGTTGATAGTCAAATGTATTGCAAATTTTTGCAAAGGAAAAATAAGGAAGGTCCTGGGGGCATTAATAGGCTGAAACAACACTTGGAGAGGATTAGAGGCCAAATTACTCCATGCACCTCACCAAAAATTGGGGAGATTAGGAAGGAATTGTTAGCCAACTTTGAGAAGTTTAAAGAAGATAAGGCTAGGCAAAAAGAGTTAGAGGCTGAAATTGGGAGGGACACAAAAAAATGATGGCCCAAGCTACCAACCCCCATTATGATTTTGAGGGTTCTTCCTCTATCCCTCATACTGATGCATCCAACCCTTTCCGATTTGTTCCTCCCTCTTACATTTCTATTCAAGATTAGGGAAAGGGTGGAATGAATTTGGAAAAGGGTGATATCAAAAGTTATTTCACTCCCTCCTCTCCATCAGATGCATGTGGTCCTCAACCTAGTAAAAGTCAAACACAACCCACTTTAGATGACCATTGGAAGAAAGAATTGAGGGAGACTGCTTGTGATTACATAACTAGATGGTGTTATGATGCTGATATCCCCTTCAATGCTTCCCATTCACCATATTATGAGCCTATTTTTGATGCCATACATGCTGCTGGAAAAGGCTCCAAAGGCCCTACTATGCATGAGCTAAGGGGCTATCGTTTGTAGAAAGAAATTTCATCCATTAATGAGTATTTGAAATATTTCAAGGACTCATGAGAAAGAACAGGATGTACCATCATGTCAGATGGATGGACTGATCAAAGAAACCATACCATCATAAAATTTCTTATCTTCTGCCCATGGGGAACCATGTTTTTAAAATCAGTTGATGCATTTGATAAGGTAAAAGATGGGAAATTGTTGTTTTAGGTATTGGATCAGGTTGTTGAGGAGGTGGGGGTGGCTAATGTTGTTCAAGTCATCACAGATAATGCCTCTAACTATGTTCTTGCTGGTAAACTATTAGAGGAAAAACACAAGACCATCTTTTGGACCCCATGTGTTGCACATTGCATAGACCTCATGCTTGAGGATATTTGAAAATTAGATTGGTTCAAAAACACTGTAGATCATGCCAAAAGCATAACAAAATTTATCTACAATCATTCATGGATTTTGAGCCTCATGAGGAAACACACTGGGGGCAGGGATATTATTAGGCCTACCATCACTAGATTTGCTACTCATTTTTTGACATTGCAATCTATGCTTTCCCAAAATAGAAACTTGCAAAAGTTTTTTTCTAGTGACGAATGGAGTCAAAGCTAGTGGTCTCACAAACTGGAAGGTAAATAATTGAAAAAGAAAGTTAATGAAGAAATATTTTGGAGAAAGGTGGCAGAGATTGTGAAGCTTGCTGAGCCACTGGTTAAGGTGGTGCGGCTGGTGGATGGGGAAATATTGGCTATGGGCTTCATTTATGAGGCTATGAATCAAGCAAAGGAGCAAATAAAGAGGGCATACAAGGATAAAGTGGCTAAGTATGGGCCCATTTGGGTAATCATTGATGAAATATGGAACAATCAACTCCATCTCCCTATACATGTAGTTGGGTATTTTTTGAACCCACGGTATCATTATAAAGTTAAGGAGTCAGGAGTTTTGAGGGGGGAGGTTAGAGATGGACTAATTGACTGAATTGATCACATGATCTCATTGGATTATAATCAGCTAGAGATACATCGACAGGTCATGACCTTTAGCAATGCCTTGGGTACCTTTGGGAAGAACCTAGCAAAGATTGCAAGAGAAGCAGATGAGCCAGGTAAACAAAAATTTCGATTTTAAAATTCTTAATAATTTTTTTAAATCATTTATAATTTGAAAGTTGGATATAATTTGTAATTTTGTTGAGCTAACTCATTACACTCCTATGTTTTTTGCAGCACAATGGTGGGAGGCTTTTGGTGGCCATTGTCCTAAATTGCAGAAGTTTGCAATTCATATTTTGAGTCAAACTTGCAGTGCTATTAGGTGTGAGCGCAATTGGTCTATCTTTGAGAGGATTCACACAAAGAAGAAAAACCGTTTGTATCAAAAATGGTTAAATGATCTAGTGTATGTCCAATACAACCTCCGGCTCAGACACAACCAATTGCTGAACAAAAGACCTGATTCAGATCCCATTGTGTTGGAAGACATTGATCCAACATTAGATTGGGTAGTGGAGAGTCATCCAACAGAGTTTGATCTTGATGAGGATCTTGATTTTGATTTAGACATGGAGGCATCACTCAAACATGATGTTTAGTTGAATGCAGATCCCGATCCACTTGTACTACCAACCTCATCCTCACAACCAGCAAGGACTCCAGTTGCAGGCGCTTCCTCTGCTCAGCCACAACAGAAGCGCGGCCGTATATCTACTCTATCTTAGCTTGCATCCATTGCACAGCCTACTAGTGCTACCACTTCTACAGTTGCAGTTGGAGATGATGATGAGGAGGAGCCATGGGGCCCCCTGTCTAACTGTGATGATGATCCAAAGATTGATCCACATGATCTTGGCTCCTTTGGCAGTAGCTACTAGCCAATGGCCCAGTAGTACTGGACCCTGGTCACAATTTACTTTTGTTGTAGAGGCCATTTCTAGCCTCTTTGGTTATGTGTTTTTGTTTCAATCATATATGTATTGGACAGTGCACTCGGTGCCATTTTGATATAATGGATATATTCATGAGCTTACTCTGATCATATGTTGTCTTCCATCTATATTCTAATTTGTAATACTGTGTGCTTGAACTTTGGAAACATGAATGAAAATATTTAAAAATATGTTTTTTTATCAAAAATAAATATTTGATGTATTTTTCACAATGACCGAGTCATTGAAATCAAGCTAGCTGAGTCGATAACGAGTCAGTGTTTTTAAAACATTGATTAGAGGTAAATTATATCGCAAGATTTAATCGTGCAACAATGAATTTTTGGCGAAAAAAATTTCTGATATGTTGAAGTGTAATGTGACCCATGTGAATTTGTGCTTTATCAATAAATGGCCAAATGTGGAGAATTAATGGTTTTGGATAGAATAAACACCTTCATTATTACTGACAATTTCTTGAGATTTCGCTCATAAAAGCCTTGGATTATTGCGTAATCGGTTTGCTAATTTATTCGCTCTGAATGTTAGTTACTCCTCACTCTTGTGTTTCTCTTAACATGCTACTCTCGACAAGCATAATTTAGCAGAAATGTCTTGGTCGACCAAACCCAGGAAGAAATTTGTTGTTCAACAACAATTAGTCACTCTTGCCCCTAAGGTTGCAAAATTTCCTGCACTATTTACCGATACCACATACACCTCGGATGCCAAAACCTCGAGCTAGAATGCCATGTATCACCTTTTTGAAGATGAAGAGCCAAGGGTAAATGAAATAGTAGTGACATCCGAAGATTCATTCTTAGTTTCCGATACTACATATAGTGATCTGGCAAATTCATTCCTCCAAAAAATTAGTGCTTGGTCAAACATTCCCCCTCACATGGATATGATCAGATGGGTTGTTGACCATCTAAACATAGTTGAGAGAAACTTTATGATGAAGAGGAACACGATCATTGACACTTTCACTAGCAAATATTTCTCTCAAATGTACCAGTTGTCGGCAACTTAGAAGAAATATGATAAGGACTTCATCGAGAAATTCATTAACGAAAAACGGGATCAATCTGAAGTCATCAAAGGATGGAGAAGAGATTCCATCAAGCACAAGTGAGAGGATAAGGGTATGTACTCTATAGATTCTCTTTCCTGATCTAAGTGGCTATTGATGGCCACCCACCTATTCCACCTAGACCTCCAGTCAGTATCATTTGTTTCCTTGTTTATTTCAACATTGACTATCTTTAGTATTTTTTCAAGTCCTAAAATTCTGGAGCAATTTTGACCCCCTAAACGGCATGTTTTTGAGGTCCGATGTAGGCTCATAACTATATGTAGGGGCCTACAACAAATCTTGTAGTAATGGGAGAGACCTTTCCAACAAGGTATTGTACGTACCAACCAGAGATAATATGACCAAGTTATGACCTTGGGAAGTTGGCTACCCAACTAACCCCAACGGGGCCTACAAAATCTTGGTGTTACATCTCCTAGGGTTACAGTTTTGGTTGTTTAGTGTTTTATCATGTTTTTCAATAATAAATAGGCCCTTGAGCCTCATTGTAATACAATTCAAAGGCATGTAACTGCCACATCTCTTCTTAGATATAAGCTACCATAGCCCGATCTAGTCTTGTTTCCATTCTATTTGTAAGAATATTTTAGAATTTGATATTAATGAAATGAAGTGTTATTTTTGCTTCATCTATGTATTTATGGTTATATCTGTATTTTTTTGTGTTCATGTTTAAGGTCGAATCAGTGGTATCAAAGCAATCTGTTCTTTCTCTATTTTTTTTGCATGTCCCCAATGAAGCCGGGATATATGGAGTCAAGGCTCGAACTAGTCGAACCTTTACAATACCAGCCTCACAAATCTCAAAAGCCTCCATAGCAGAAGAGAAGGAATACAAGGGGGCAAGAGATATTTTCAAAATCTTGCTCAAAGAATCCCTCGAGCAGCAAAGGAAGATGATGATGGGAAACTTTGCCTAGATCCTTCAACGACTACCCAAAGTTGCTGCATCTACTTCTGGTAGCTACTCTGGAAGCACCACACCCTTTATGGTATAAGTTAACTTTGACATCCCCATATTTGAAGGTCAAATAGATGGAAACGTCATAGATAAATAGTTAAATATGCTAGAAGGATATTTTTTATTCATGATTTTTCCAGCCAGGAAAATAATACCTTTTCACTTCTCAAAGTCGCCCCCCACATGAAGGACTGGCGGGAAATCTACTGTGAGAATAAATATGAAATTAAACCATCACTATCTTCAACCACACTCACTTGCAATTCAATTCCATCAAGGAGAAGTACTACCTTGTCAGGAGCTATGAGGATAAATACATAAAGTGGACCACGATGTGGCAAGGAAGAGACCAGGACATGCCAAAGCTTACTAGTTTTTTCCATACCCTTTGCACGAAGTTGGGTATTAAGGATTCTGAGAAACATTTGCTACTCAAGTACTGTGTCTTCCTACACAAGTACATCCAGGATGGAGTTCCTAGAGATTACCTCGCTCAGCACGGCGTACCAGTACACTGTTAAGATTGAGCAAAAGTTTAAACAGAAAATGTGAAATTTTGGATCTGTGAATCCAAAGCAAGGGAAAGGCACCCCAAAACCACAGAACAAAGGGAAAATCCAAGGCGTGGTGACCTAGGAGAACCTGCGGAAGTTGTAAGAAAAGAACAACAGTATAAAGACAAAGAAAGAAACCGGAAAGTGGTGTGAGTTCCATAAGGGCTCCACTCACAACACGAGTGTCGGGCTAAGCAGTCACTGAGCTCCACCACCAAGATCCAAAATATCAAGCCTGGAGATCTAGAATAGGGGGAATGCCTATTCCATGCACATATGTGGGTGAATGGTTCTCCACTTCAGTTCATTTTCAACGTTGGGAACCAAAAGAACCTCATTTTAGTAGAGGTTGTGAGGCAGTTGGGCCTACTCACTTCAGCACAACTGTATCCATACACTATTGGGTGGCTTCACCAAGGACAAGATATCTGTGTCAGCTAGCAGTGTTGCCTTCCCTACAGTATGAAGCCCTTAACGAATGAGGTATTGTGTGATGTTGCTCCTCTTGAAGTTTGTGATGTATTATTAGGAAAACCATAATTATGGAAGATGCATGTTGTATATGAGTCTAGACCTTGCTTTGTTATTATTTCTGTGGGGAGTAAGTTATATAGGGTACTAGAGGTGGCCCCACCTACTACCATCTCCTTGATCTCTACTAAAAAATGCAGTAAGGTCCTCTCCTAGACTGAGAAATGCGTTTTCTTTCTTATTCACTCTCAAAGTAAGGGGAAGCTCATAGCCACATCCTTGGCCCCCAGGAAGGGTTCCTCCAAGCAACAAAAGCAGGTGGATACAATTATGGAGGAATACAGGGACATATTATCCTCACCCACAGGGATACCCTTACATTGTCAGGTCAAGAATTCGATTAATCTAAATCCCAGAGAACCTATACCCAACAGGCTGATATCATCGCTCCATTATGGAAAATGAAGAGATCAAGCAGAAAATCCAGGAGTTGCTGCAAAAAGGGCACATATAACCAAGTTCCTCACCTTTGGGGAGCATGATTGTACTTGTACAAAAGAAGGATGGGATCTGGAGGCTTTGCATTGATTATCAGGCATTAAATAAAATCATTTTCAGGAAAAGGTATCCAATCCCATGGATTGATGACCTGCTAGACAAAATCAAGGGGGCCAAGTATTTCAACAAGATCAATCTGAAGTCAGGTTATCACCAGTTTCCAATAGATCCCACAAATGTATGTAAATTCACCTTTAAATCTAAGGAAGGCCTTTTCGAATGGTTGGTTATGCCCTTTAGGTTGACAAATGCCCCTGCTACTTTTATGAGGCTAATGTATGACATCTTGTAGCCCTTCACCAACTCATTCATGCTGTTTAATCTAGATTACATCTGCATCTTCAGCAAGAGTTGGGAAGAACACTTGCAACACATCCAGTAGGTCCTTCAAACCCTTTGGCAGCACAAACTATGTGCCAACTTGGATAAATTCACCTTCGGCATGAGCCAAGTCCAATACTTGTATTACATCATAGATGAGCATGACCTGCATGTGAACTCGACTAAGATCTAACTCATTTGGGATTGGTCAGCCTCGACTATTATAACGGAGCTTCGAAACTTTGTGGGCCTTGCAAATTTTTATCAGAGGTTCATGTTTGGATTATCCCATACTCTTTGGTCTTTGAGTCAAATTACTAAGGGTGGGGCGAAATCAAAGTTTTTCTGGTTTGAGTCCCAACATAAGGTATTCATTGAGTTGAAGCACCGCCTCTTCTTTGCACCGATACTCACACTTCCAAAACTGCATCAGCGATTTGAAATCGAGATAGACACCTTAGACTATGTTATTGGTGCAATCCTCACCCAACATGAGCATCCAGTGGCCTATCATAGTGAGACACTTTCTGATACAATTCGGAATTACCTGACCTATGATAAAGAGATGTATTCCATCATGAAGGCTTGTTGATAGTGGAAGCACTATATTCTCGGGAAGGAGATGGTCATCCACACCAATCAGCGACCTCTTCAATTTATATAGACATAGGGGAAGTTGCAGAATGATCGCCATCAAAGTTTGTCTACATATCTGCAACAATTCCACTTGAACATTAAATACAAAAGGGAAGCACCAGTCTTGTTGTAGTCTGCCTCAACCGGCCCCCAATTACAACATTGACTATTTTTCTCAACTCTTGTGGTCATGAGACCTTTGGATGGCTGCAACTATAATGATCTAGAGTTTGCCTCCACATAATAAATGCTAGTAGATGGAAAGAAAGTTCCTAATTTCCACCTCCAGGATGCATCATTATGCTACCTGGGCCACCTTTGTGTTGCTTCAAGCGAGCGTGTCAAGATGATTTTGGAGGCACACTATAGTCAAGTCGCAAGATACTTTTGCGTGGAGAAAATTGTGGTTGTACTGAAAAAATACTTTTATTGGCCCCAACTCCGACTAGATGTTGGGAAATATATCAGATCCTACGCTACCTATGCCATCGCCAAGCCAACCACCAAGCAAGGCTTGTACACTCCTCTTCCTACTCCCAGGTAGTCATGGGAATCCATCTCCATGGACTATATGTCTGGCCTCCCTTCTACCAAGCATGCTAATGACTGTGCATTTGTGGTCGTGGATAGATTTTCTAAGATGGCTATATTGGTGGCCTGCAAGAAGAGTATCATCATAGAGGAAAATTCCAAACTCTTCTTTAAACGAGTACTCTTCTTTGAATGTTATGTAACCAGCTCACAAAATAGAAGAAAATATAGATCATCGGCTTCAAAATCAGCCTCTTCGAGGGGGAAACCTCCTTTACATTACACAAATAAACAATTATTGGATGATACAAATGACAAAACCTCCTTTCTATATATAGGAGTTTAAGGGGTCACAATAAAATAAAAGCTGACATAAAATAAATAATATAATGGCACACCAATAACAATAGTGGGCTTCTATAGGGCACAATAATAACAATATGGGGACAATAGGGGCACAATAATAACAATAAGGACTACAATGACAATAGTAATGGGGGAATCACTAGTATTATAGGGACCTAACATGCCCCTCTCCTTCAAAAAGGTGTTGTCCTCAATGCTTGGTAGTTGGCGATGCTTCTGTATAAAATTCTCATCCTCCCATGTGGAATCTTCAATGGGTAAGTTCTTCCACTTGATGAGATACTCCGAAATTGATAAATTTAGTAGCTGTCGAGTTTTTTTTTTTTGTGACTACTTCAGGTTCCAATATGATTTTTCCTTCCTCATCAAATTCTAGAAATATTGTTTGAACTTGGAGCTTGTCACCTATAGCCTTCTTTAAGCATGAAACATGGAAAATTTGGTGCACTCGGGAAGCTTCAGGAAGCTCCAATTTGTATGCTATAGTACCAATGTTTCGCAACACCTTGTATGGACCATAATATTTTGGTGATAATTTATTATCCTTCTTAGCTTGCTTGAGGGACATTTTTTTATATGCTTTTAGTCGTAGGAATACCTAGTCACCTACATCAAAACCTATTTCGCTGCGATGTTGATCTGCCTATTGTTTCATTCTACTTTGCGCTAAAGTGAGGTTACCCTTTAAGAGTTTGAGAACTTCATGTTGATGCTTTATGTGATCTTCCACTGCTTGAACCTTAGAAATTTCTTTTAAATATGGTGTGAAGGATAGTGGATCATATCCATAAAGTGCCATAAATGGGGTCATTCTTGTTGCAGTATGGAAGGAAATGTTATACCACCATTCAGTTAAAGGAAACAATTTGACCCATTGTTTTTGTTTATCAGATAAAAGGCAATGAAGATATCATTCCAAAGATTTGTTTACTACCTTAGCTTTCCCATCAGATTGAGGATGATAAGATGAGCTATGAGCTAACTAAGTACCAACACAAGAAAATAATTTTGTCTAAAAATTTCCAATGAAAATGGGATCTCTTTCATTTACAACAATCTTTGGGTTTCCATGTAGCTTTTGAATTATTTCCATAAATGCAGTAGAAACTGTACTGGCTTTAAATGGATGAGATAATGCACAAAATTTTGCATACTTGGTAAGTCTGTCAACTACCACCATGATGACATTCTTTCCTTTGGACTTGGGTAAACCTGTGATAAAATCCATTGAAACCTCCTCCCAACGTTGGCTTGGGATGGATAAAGGTTGTAATAGACTTGGGGTCTTAATTGTTTCAAGTTTATTTTTTTTGCAAACCAAACATTCCGCCACAAACTTTTGAATATCCAATTTAAGGGCATCCAAAAAAATTTCCTTCTTAACCCTGTGGTAAGTTTTTTAAAATCAAGAGTGCCCTCCTAAGGGAGAGGTGTGCTATTCCATAAGAATATTTTGTTTGAGTTGGGAATTATTACATAGGTATAAGTGATCTTTGTACCATAACGAATCATTTTTCCAACTAAATATATCAGATGTACTGGGATCTTGTTGTAACTTTTGAATGAGTTCCCACACTTGTTTGTCATTCTTCCATTCATCCCTCTATTCATTTATCCAATCTTATTGGATAATAGAAATGGCGCAAAGCAATGCTTCCACATCCTCATCTTTTCTTGAGAGTGCATCTGCCACAACATTTTGCTTCCCTTTTTTGTAGATGATTTCAAAGTCATAACCCAACATCTTCGTGACCCATTTTTTCTGCTCTTCTGAGGATAACCTTTGTTCTAAAAACTATTTAAGACTATCATGATCTGTTTTTACCTTGAAGTGTCTTCCCATTAGGTAGGGTCATCATTTCTTATGTGCATGTAATATTTCTCACATTTCATTCACGTAAATAGCTTTGTGTAAATACTTTCCTTTGATTGGACAACTTTCAAAAGCAATGGGTATTTCTTCTTGCATTAAAA
>APFE030761118.1:0-25745 GCA_000404065.3 Pinus taeda | reverse complement strand
TATATAGGAGTCTAAGGGGTCACAATATAATCAAAGCCAACATAACAATAATAATATAAGGGCACAATAATAACAATAGTAGGCTTCTATGGGGAAAAATAATAACAATATGGGGACAATAGGGACACAGTATTAACAATAAGGGCTACAATGACAATAGCAATGGGCTAATCACTAATATTATAGGGACCTGATAAAATATATCAGATCCTGCACCATCGCCAACCTAACCATCAAGAAGAAAGGCTTGTACACTCCTATGCCTACTCCCAACCAGCTGTGGGAATCCATCTCCATGGACTATATGTCTAGCCTCCCTTCTACCAAACATGGTAATGATTGTGTATTTGTGTTTGTGGACAGATTTTCTAAGATGGCTATATTGGTGGCCTACAAGAAGAGTATCACCGTAGAGGACACTGAAAAACTCTTCTTTGAATGAGTATCAATAAGATGATAGTGCACATACTATGCATGTACAACTCCAAGCATCCTCAGACCTGGAACGAGAGTCTTCCATATGTGTAGCAAAGTTATAATTGATCTCTCCATAGCTCGACTGGTCGCAGTCCCTTTCAAATGGGTCTATGATTTCAACCATTATGTCTGATTGATGTTGCCATGCCTCACACGACTACACAGACAAAATCCACACATGTATTGTCTGAGGCTGATAAAGTGACAAAATTTATTGAATGCATTCAACACATCCACCAACAAGTTCACGACATCCTGGAGAAGTCAAATACCAAGTACAAGGAGCGACATGATCAACATCGGGTGCCACACAAGTTTCAGGTGGGTGAAAAAGTTTGGTTGCATTTGCAGAAAGAATGCCCTACCAGAGCTCATCGGAAGCTTAGACCACTTTGATATGGTCCTTATACCATTACCAAGGTTGTGGGAGACAATGCTTTTGAGCTCAGCATTCCTCCATTCCTTGGCCTACACCCATTGTTCAATGTGGACCACCTTCATCCATAATTCCCACCATTATTGGACACATCATACATTACAGAACAACTCACACCAATAGAGTTAAACTTAGACTGCATGGAATAGGCCACAACTGATCAGATTACGGACGCACATGTCAAGAACACTCGCCAACAGAAGATCCAACTATATAGGGTTGTCAAAGTTGGTCAACTCCTGCACCAAGGCAAGTGGCTCACCAAGGACCAGTTTCAACAAAAAATTCATCACCTCATGGAGGCTTTGCATTCACTCGAGACCATTGCTTTCTATTCCACCTAGACCTCTAGTTGGTTTCATTTGTTTCTTTGTTTATTTCAGCATTTACTATTTTTAGCATTTTTTTGAGTCCTGAACTTCTGGAGCAGTTTTGACCCCTAAAGGTCATTTCCACCTAGACATTTCCAACAAGGTATTGTACATGCCAAATGGGGATTAGATGACCAAGTTATGACCCTAGGAAGTTGGTTACCTAACTAACCCCAACGAGGCCCACAAACTCTTAGTGTTACATCTCTTGGGGTTAGGGTTTTGGTTGTTTATGGTTTTCTCATGTTTTTCAATAATAAATAGGCCCTTGAGCCTCATTATAACATAGTTCAGAGGCATTTGGCTGCCACATCTCTTCTTAGAGATAAGCTACCATCGACCGAGCTAGTATTATTTCTATTATGTTTGTAATAATATTTATGTATTTGATATTAATGAAATGAAATGTTATTTCTTATTCATCTCTGTATTTATGGATATATCTGTAATTTGTTGTGTTTCTATTTAAGTTCGTATCATTTTCGGTCTCTATTTTTATGTTTCCGCCATGATATGTAGATTATTTGGTTATGCCAATACCCAAAAATTTTTAGACCAGTGGGTACCGCTGATTGACGCAGCCTACGATAGCTATGTTATGTACTGGGGACTATTCTATCAATAATTTAAGTATCCAAATCCTATTTTATAGGAAAAAACGCAGTTTTTCTGAAAACATTGCTCCACCATTTTACATGAGTGCTTATGTAATGGATGTTAATTTATTCACTTCTAATTTCCCATCTATGGGATGGAAATGGACCATATAGGACCCTATGCCTATCCACATCTATCATAATACTATATGGGAGTCAAAATCTAAGCCCCATTTCTACAAAAAATTCCATGGAGTTGTACTTCCAATCCACCAGTTTGTCCTTAATGAAAAATTCCCTATAATTACACCTGAATCCAACAACCACCTCTTATATGTTGGCAGATGATTTGGAGAAGATTCATTCACCTATGTTTGGGTTTTTGAAAGCCTTGCGCACCGACATGTGATACCCCTATTTATTCCCGATAAGCTCCTAGCCCGAGAAATAACCTATCAGACTATAGGAAATGGCCTATCTAAGGTCATGATAGATAACAAAAATACAATGTGGCATGCCTTTCCCTTTTGTTTTAGTGTCTATTCCCTTGATAATTTCAAGCATGCTGCTAAGGAAATGGAGGAAATTGAGCTTATCAAGTTTCCAACCATTCTGAAATGATAGTTTGACTTCATTGATACTGCCAAGAATGTTACCACTTAGGAAAAACTCAGGCAGTTCACAAATGAGCTTGATAAGTTTGATGACATGTTTGAGTTAGCCTTCGACTATGCAAAGGCTCAGGGAGACGCAACAGCACAACTCAGTCCCAAAAAATTAATTCAATTCAATCAATACAGGACTAAAAGGATATCCCACTTGTCGATAGAGTTATTAAAACTTAATCAGCAGAGCACAAAGTAGGACAAAGGAGTAAGAACATCACAACTCTTGGATGTAGCTCATACTAAAGAAGCAAAGGCTTATTCTTCATCACAAGTAGAGGAATTTATAACAGACAATAATCTAGAAGAAATGTGGGAACAATTTTCCAAACAATCTGACCCCAAAAATATGCAAACTCCTACAAACATATAGAAGACCTCATTCTTTATTGAGGCTTCAAGGGAAACTATGCACAATGATGATTTAGAGATCATCCCAATATTTCTGACCTCTTAGGTCATTCTAAAAATAGAGGAGATTCCTCCTCTTGATGTATTTTACAGTCTGAAGCATAACGCAGTGGTCAACAAACAGAGGAAAAGGATAAGAACTGAACAAATATAGAATTTGGCCCCTTGCAATGCCTCCTTTCAAGTACTATGGAAAGACGCCCAAGCCACCCCGGCTGAGGACCTAGGAAGACTATCATAGTATGCATGGGCTTATGCCAGTGTAACAATTGATAACGCCTCAGAAGTGAAACAGATCCTCAGGGAGAAGGATGAGAAAATAATGCAGCTTGAATAGAGTTTGAAAAGTGAAAAGTAGGGAGTCAATCAATAATGGCAAGCTCAACATTCACAATTGAAAACTAGTTCGATAACCTGAAGATTCAATTGAATCTGACATGAAGAGTCAGGATTCCCAAGTACAAGAGATGCAACACATAATTGAGCAACTAAATTTCAATCCAAAAATAGCAGAGTTCAAGAAAGATGCAGTAGAGCTAAACAACCAACCTACTTTCTCAACAGTAGGTTGTATTTTGTCAAAATGTGGCCATTATCCAGGACCTATGCCAATCAAGTGATTCACTTGTAGATAAATTGTCTGATCTCAGGACATATTACAGATAAGTAGAGGAAAAAATTTCCAGCTTCATTGATTGGCACGACAACTCTGAGGGTCGATTGGCCAATTTGCCCAAAACAGAAGAATCTCAGAAAGGCATTGTCTTTCAATAATGGGAGATTAAGCTTAAACATGTGGATATGTCAATTGATAGGGACAAGGACATATCAAATAACATCATAGAAGCAATCGATGACAACCTATTGCGGGCTAATCTCATTTCAGACTGTCGTGAAGATACCTTGCCCAATGTAAAATTGCTAACAAATACTTGGCAAGAATCATCAAAGAAGAAGGCTAAGGGAATAAAGGCCCTATCAAAGATTGACTTGGAATTCCATTGGCATTTCCTAGTCAAACCTCACAGTCATTGGTTAATTCTAAGGTGTCTTGTAAATACCACTAGTCATCTTCTTCTAACACTCAAAAATGCATTATTCACTGCTCTTACATGCATTTATCCTCATCATCCACCTCAACTGATGCTGATAACATACATATGCGAGCTTTGACAGCAAATGGAAAAGAATTCCTCCTCCTAGTCGTGATCAAAGTTGCTACAACAACAAGCTATTATTATCTTGTATTTTATTTTAAGTGTGGTTTGTTTAAACCACCTAGAATTTTGTGGAGCTTTTCTATATTTGAGTTTTTATTTCGAAGTATAAGTCCCTTTCAATGTTATGAAGAAGCGGTTCTAATTTTTTGCAAGAAAGCTTTTGGTTTTCACTATTTTAGCTAAAAATAAGTCTTAATAGAAAGGAAAACTAGTCTGACTTTACTTATGAGCAAAGTTAGTGTGTATCAAGGACTAGTATCTATATAATGATGTTATGTTTATAAGTTGAAATTTATTTTCAAGTTTTCCATTGATGTGTTTTAATCAAAATCTTCTAAGTGTATAGGCGAACAACCATATATTATATGTGCAATGAAATATATCAACTAATTTAATTAACTATTTAATTAAATTAGTTATCATTACATGTTTTATATTCATGAATGGTTTGATAATCTACATTGTCATATTATGAGTGAAATCTTTAAGTAACATATATAGACATATCTTGTCTTGGGTTCGATATAGTAAGGCCTTTAATTATATTAATTTTTGTTTTATATACATCCATCAACCTTCACACCTATATCTCTTTTATCCACTTTCATATGTATTTTTAAGGGAAACTAGTCTAATCAACCTAGTTGGAACCACCATATAAAACGGAAAAGGAGCTACTCTACTTTCTCGACCAAGTGGTTTCCCCCGATGTTGAGGTGGATATTTTCGAGCCTTCAACATTTTTGGCACTAGAAGTAGGTCCTTGAGACTATGAATATGAACATACATATCTCGTTTACCTTTAGGACATCTAGCCTTCTTTCGGAAGATTTCTTGATTTAAAAGAGCTCCAATCCCTTGATCTACTTCATATGTCATCAGAGCATCACCTATGAATTCCACATGTTGCAGTTCCTGATCAAACGCTTGATTCCATTCTAGATCAGTGAATCCTCTCATGAGGATTCCATCAGAGAAATTGGGGATCTTGCATATCCCGCAAATGTTAGCCTTTGATGTATGATGAGCCTTATCTTGGATGTCTTCTTTCTTTCTTTTAGTGTCCAATGAGGTTCTTAAGAGATATATCCTTCATAGTTGACTATCATACATCCTTCATGTTTCCTATGGTGATGTCATGAGCTCTTACTTTTAAAACTTTCCTCTTCCTTGGAGTTCCTTCTTTGAGCTTTCTCCACTTCTTTGGTGAAATGGACTTCCTCTCTATCTTTCTTTTGACTTCCCTTATCAAGCTTAGGACAATAATTCCTGTAATGTTTATAACATTGTAGATTAGCTATGAGGACCAAATTTTCTAGACTACCCTTTCCTTCCTGCAAATGTTTGAATCCTTTCATTTTAACCTTCAACAATTTTTTCCCTCTACCTGTCATTTTCTATCTTGCATAGAAACCAAAAGTTGTTGAATGGGGTAGATTTCTTATACTCATAGATCTTGTTCATCAGTTAGTTCATTTATAATAGAGGATATCTTTTCCTTAAACAAAATCATCTCTCTCAAAATTTTCAGTTGAGATCTTATGAAGATATCATTTCATCCTTTGATACCTTCAATTTGTGTAGATAAGATCTGAGTGATGTGACCTTATTTATTGCATATTTAGGAATAGTTCTACGAGCTTATCATATATATCTGTTTGATGTCTCCAATACTACTAAATGAGGGGACCTTTTATAAGAATCCCTTTCCATGTATTCAAAGGAGACCTTTTCATTGATATGTTCAATGACTTCACTTTCTTCGAGGACTATGTCTATCCTCCTTTTCCATGTAAGGAATTCTGATGACCCAACCAGCTTATAGGTCTCCTTTCAATACAAAGTCAATTTACCAAATTTGATTATAGAATGAAAGATACTTACTTAACAAGTGAAGATGAAATACTGAACTTGATCACTTTGATAGTGGTTGAAGAAGATGTATTAGTGCTCCTTTTGGATGATCTTCTTCCAAATGAAAAAAATCCCTTCTTCAAGAAAGGAGATTTATCCTTTTATGATTTCAATGCCTTTAAATATAGCTTCCTTTCTTGATGGTGATTGATGAGGATGTTTTGATGCTTCCTCGAATGATATTCTTCAAGGATAAGGAGGGGATACTTGCTTAAATGAGAGGGAACATGTCTTATAGCTTTTGAAGATGATGACAATGCCTTATAGCCTTTTGTCCCTTCAAGATAATTTTCCTTCTCGATGGTGAATGAGTGCAAATCAGAAATGCTTCTAGGATATCCACGATGATGTGACCTTAGTCCTAGAAATGCTTATTTATACTTTGGGTTTCCTTTCTTTGTAGACCTCTTCATGTTGATGAGGGTCTTTATGATATTTTGCTAAAGAATATAGGATCCAACACTCTTACTGGTGTAAACTTCTAATTGCCTTGATTTGTAGATCTATTCACCTTGAGTATAAATATGGCTTTGGCCTCGATTATTTTATGATCCCAAGACTTCTTAAATATACTTCCTTCTTTGATCTAGGGTTTGATTCTACAATGTAGATCATTCAACTTGCTTTGATATCCTTCAATTTTCTCTTTGATATCTTTCTCGAGATTTGATCCTTGAGTGTCCCTTCATAATATGCACTTCCATGACTTTGACGCCTTAGCTCTGATACCATGTTGAGAAATCTAGGGCATTAGACTTAGGTGATTTCTCTACCCCTCCCTTAAGTTATGGTCCTACTACTTCTAAGCTTCCTTCTTCATCCAAAACCCTTGTAGTCTTTGATACGATTGAATATAACATTGTGGAGGACATGAAGGAGGTTAAAGCCAACATCTCCCTTTATGAAGTTAGCAAGCGGAAACAACAGTAGAAATTACTACTTAAGGAGTTAAATGCAATTCCTGCATCTCCATTACCTATTGTTGTTACTACAAAAGCTTAAAAAGGAAAAGTTAAGCATCCTAATATATCTTCAAATAAATTTGACCCTTCAGATGTTATTCTAATCAAAGACAGATCAAATTCTCATACTCCCCCCTTTCTCTTGACTTTTGAAATTTTTAACAAAAAATTTCATAACTATTTGGTGGATTCGGGTGCAACATCTAATATGATGCCTTATGCAGATTGCCTTCAGATGAATATATCACTCTAGAAAACTGTTGTACAAATTGTTCAATTAGATTGCTCAAAGGTCAAAGTTTTAGGGGAAATGAATTGTGTCCTGATTAGAATATCTTCAAACTCTAAAGTTTTTCATATAATTGATATATTAGTAGTTGACATTCTTGAGGTTTATGGTCTTATTGTGAGCAGAGACTAGTCTAAAAAGCTACATGGTTATTTTGAAACTAATTGGTCACACATGTGGCTTCCCTACAATGACAAACCAAATCGAATTCGTTTCAATAGAGAGAATCATATGAAACATTAAGTCAGTGATTTTGACGAAGAAAACAAACCAGTAGTATTTTCAAATAACATTCTTGAAAACTATTCATTTGAATTTTTCTTCGAAAATTTTCTAACACAAACTTTTCTTTTTTTAGTGGATTATGTATCATATCAAATATAAATTTATTCACTAACAGATTCATCTAAATGTATTAATGTTGTAGATAACATTTTAAATAAGCTTGATAATTTATTTTGGATTCTTTATTTTGATGGTTCAAAATCTAGCGAAGGTTCAGGAGTTGGTTGCATCTTCATAAGTCCTGAAGGTGAGAAAAATATGCTTGGATGGAGATTATAATTTGACTATACAAATAAAGTTGTCGAGTATGAAGCATTGGTGCAGGGTTTCTAAAAGGCCATTAGTATTGACATCAAATACCTTAAAGAGTTTGGTGATTCAGAAATTTCTAGTAAACAAGTTAGAAACAACATCCATTGTGTTTCTAGTCATCTTGGGCAATGTTAATATTTGATTCAAGACCTCACCACCCATTTTAATACATTTTACATATCTCCCATCCTAAGGATACATAATGCTAGTGCCAACCTCCTAACAAATGTTGCTTCTAGACTCATTCCACCCGAGCATTTTAGCCTTGATAGATTTTCAAGTGAATTGATTTTTCACCTCTCCATTCTAGATAATGTAACGAATTGGTGTTCGTTCAACGATGATGATGATATTCATAGTTTCTTTACAGTATAAGGTTCTTTCTCTAATCAAGTAGTTGGTGAAGATGGGCATGAGAAGATGCAAAATAGGTCCTCCGACGAAAATAATTTACCCAAAGTTGTAGTTAAATTGGAAGATTAATATGACTTAAAGGATAGACTCAAAAGAACCAATAGTTGCAAAACTCAAAGTTCTACCTTAAGATATGAGTTAGTCAACATCGAATCTCAACAAAAACCTCAGAACATTAACTTGGGCCTTGCACTCTCAGTAGATGAAAGATCTACTTTGATTCATTTGTTGAAAATGTACAAGGATGTTTTTGCATGAGATTATGATGATCTGAAAAGCTATAATACATCAACCACCCAACAAACTATTCCTATGCCTCTACATGTGAAGCCTATTCAACTCAACATAAGGAATATGCACCCTAACTTGGAAGCCCAAATTAAGCCTGAAATTAACAAGCTTCTTAAAGCTAAAATCCTTTTTCTAGTTATACATTCCAAGTGGGTTTGAAATCTTGTGCCTATCAGAAAGAAGAATGAATACATTCGTATTTGTATTGACTTGAGGAATTTAAATAAAGCTTATGAAAAGGAAAATTTTCCCTTACCCCCAATCGAGAAAATTTTACAATATGTTGTTTGTTCTAAACTGATGTCCTTCTTAGATGAATTTCGAGGATATAAGCAAATACTTGTACATCTAGATGATAAAATGAAGAACAAATTCAAGACCAAGTGGGGGACATATGCCTATCAAAAAATAGTTTTCAGATTAATTAATGCTAGAGCTACTTTACAAAGAGATATGTATATTGCCTTCATAGGTTCGATTAACAAATAACTTGTAGTGTATCTTTACGACATTGTAATTTATTCCAAACAAAGGAATAATCATTTGCATGATTAGAAGCAAATCTTTGAAAGATGTAGGAAGTTTGGAATCTCCTCGAATAGCAAAAAGTCATTTTTTGCTTTTGATTAAGGAAAACTTCTAGATTTTATTGTCTCCAAAGAAGGGATATGTGTAGACCCTAATAGAGTCAAGGCAATATTTGAAATTTCTTTGCCTCATAACAAAATGTCCATGCAATCCTTTCGTGGGAAAATTAATTTTGTCAGAAGATTTTCCCCGGGCATCTCTCAAATTGTACTTCCCTTAGAAGTTATGATCAAAAGAAGTCAATATTTAAATGGGGACTCACTGAAAGAAAAGCATTTGAGGCAATAAAACAATAAATCATTGATGCCCCTTTGTCATCAACCCCTAATTTTACTAAACATTTTATTCTTTATACTTTTTCTTTCCAACAAGTTTATGTGGCACTCTTAAATCAACCTAATGAACAACAAATTGAGGCTCCAATTTCATTCTTTAGTTCAAATCTGCAGAGAGTTGAGCTCAATTACTTAGAGGTTGAGAAGCAATATTTTGAATTCTTTAAATCAATAAATCATTTCAGGCATTTCCTCTTGAAGACATACACTAAAGTAATTGTTCCTTTCACTACTTTTAGGCAATTACTTAGCCAAAAATAATTAAGAGAGAAAAGAGGAAATTGGGTTACTTCCCTATTGGAATATGACCTTGATATTAAACCACCTAAAATTTCTAGAGGACAAGGTTTTTGTAGGTTGATTACTGACGTTGGTGACAACTCAATTAATGAAGATTTGGGTAATAATGTTGAGTTCACAAAGGTATTTCTCATTGACATTGAATCCCAATATGTTGATCCCCTTTTTAATTTAAAAAATGGTTATGCTCCACCAAAACTCAGTTACAAGAAGAAAATAGTTCTCAGACTAAACGCTAATCAATATCATCTTGCTAATGATGTCTTATTTAGAATAAATATTGATTTTGTTTTCTTAAGATGTCTAGAAAAGTCCGAAGCTAAAAAGGTCTTAGAGGAGCTACATGATGGACCAGTTGGAGGAAACTATTGTGGAGACATCACTTCTCATAAAATCCCACATGCTGTTATTATTGGCCGAATTTATTTAGGGACACTCATGCTTATGTTAGAAAGTGTAAAGTCTACCAAATTGCTATTGGAAGGCAAAAGAAACCAGCCTTACATTTACAAACGGTTAACATTGAACAACCCTTTGAACAATGGGGACTAGCCATAATAGGTGAGATTGTTCCTAAGTCTTCCAAGCAACATAAATACATCTTGACTACTACTAATTAATTCACCAAGTGGGTGGAATTTATACCCTTGAAGGTGGACAATTTTGAGAACATTATTGAATTCATTGATCAGTTTATTATTACAAGGTATGGTCTTCCTCATGCTTTAGTTTTTGATAATGTATCATATTTTTCAAGTAACAACATTACTAAATTTTCCCTTAGAAAAGGTTTTAAATTGAAGCATTATGAATATTAGTATCTAAAAGGAAACATCTTATAATAATTTACTAACAAAAACCTTATTAGAATAATCAAACGGACCATTGACCAAAATCAAGAAAATTGGCATAAATCTCTAGTCTTTGCATTATCGGCTAACAGAATTACCCAAAAAGGCTCTATAGCCACTTCTCCTTTTCAATTAGTATATGGTAAAGAAGTTATTTTACCACCTAATCTAACTATGCCATCACTAGCCCTAGTGCAATCCATTGAAGAAAAACCTTCCTTTGCTCTTCAACTAAGAATGTTTCGAATCCTTAAACTAGAGGAAGAAATAGATAAATCTAGACAAGTCCATGCCCATCACCAATAATTGATTAAGTCTCCATTTGATGCAAGTACGGTTCAAAATATTTTTTTTGAAATTGGCGATCTAGTTCTAAAATGGTGCAAAGCCCATGAGGAGAAAGGAAAACTTAAAGTTCCAAATACTATGGCTAGGCCCAAGAGCGTTCAAAAACTAGGCCCGTCAACTCTTATTCTACAAGATCTTTAAGAAAACAGGGATGTTCTTCCTGTTAATGGGCTAGTTTTAAAGAAATATTTTTATTAAGGATACCTATCCTTTCGTAAATATGTAAATAACCATATGTATATACCGGTGTATTAGCCTTAGCATTGTTAAGTAATACACCTTTGTCATCATATTGGGGTCTCTCATCACCAAAATGAGATTTGACCGATTAAGCGAGATATTTTTAGAAAGAAAATCATAACATTGAGGTTTAGTTTTGCAAATTATAACAAAACTCTGAAATCTATATATCCACTAAGTTGTGAATGTTTCATAGCTTGAAAACTTCATAAAATCTAGTTATCCCTTGACTGATCATGCAAAAGGTTTTCCTTCAAAAAAAGTAAAGGCTATTATGAATTTTTAGCATATTTTGACTTCAATTTTCATCCATTACTCTTAAGGAGTGAATATGCCTCCCCATTCACTGGTTTTAAAAAAAATTAGAGTATAATTCAAAAATATATAAAACTTGAAAGGTAAGAGGTCTCATCATGAGCCAAGTTACCATGATCATGGGAAACCAATGATTCTGACATTATCAAACTAGCCACCAAACCAAGATAATGACTTATAGTTATATAAGATTAAGACAAGAGGTCTCATTACGAGCCGACTTGTTCAGGGTCATTATAACCCATGAATGGCACTGTCAAAATCTGGTCACCAAACCAAGGCAATGGCTTTGAAGCAAACTTTAAAACATAATTGTAAAGGAAGATTAAAGACACCTAAAAAGAATTACTACAAGTGGATGGGATACTAGCACATCTGTGATTAAATGGTAACCCTGTCAAGGCTATGGATGTCTACTCACAGTAGTGGCTCTACCAATGACAAATAGGTCTATCTTAAAAAGCTAAATTTCTATAGTTTTTTTACTTTATCTTTATAATTTATTAAATTACAAGTAGGGATAGCAAAGGATTTCTTCAATAAGCAAGTTATGAAATAATTTACAAAATGATGAGTTCTTTTATCCAGAGTGAGCGTTGTCAAGCTAAAACTTCAAGAATTTTAATATTTCTAAATCTTTTTGTTTAATTTATTAAACCTTCATTTATTTTTTTAATAGAGAAAAGTGTTTCACCTAGTGTGTCGCCAATTGTTGTACCACTCAACAACCCCCGTTATAGTTAATGGTAGAACTAATAAATAATGGGGACCCTTTTAAAAAATTTAAGGATAAAACCCCCAAAAAAAAACAACAATAAGGTAATCTTAGCTCTAATGTTTGAAAATATTAATTAAGTCAAGATATTCCCCTTATCGAAACAAATTTATCAGAGCTTAAGCTTTAAACATTGGCTTTTACTGTAAAATAACTCTCATTATAAGTATAATATCGGAGCATTCCAACATGTCTCATTAACAAAAAACTCTGATTAAAATATGTACCAAGCAGGTTTCCTAAGTCCTAAAGCCTTAAAATAATAAAGTGCTATGCTTTATGTATAGAAATAAAGGTCTGATCCCGCAAGACTGCCACGTAGAATATCAAGGTTTCCATAACGGCATTTTTCTATTGATCACCAGGTCAAATCCTTTGATCCTTTGATCTCTGAGATACCTCCTTACTATATTCTTTGATACATGACCCTGTCAATCCTCCGATTCTCTGAAATTTCTCTCACCTCCAACCTTCGATCTATGATATAATACCCACTTGTATATTGTGATTATTATATCAAGGTTTTTCTAATCGACATCTATCCTTTTAAATCAGCGATATGAAAACACTGATGTGAAACCTCCAATAATTCTTCTCGCTTATAATTCTAAACTTCTATGCGCTATAAGCCTATTGGAGGTAAATGGTATCACAAGATTTAATAGTGCGACAATTAATTCTTGCTAATAAAGTTTTTTGATATGCTCACATGTAATGTGATCCATGTGAATTCATGCTTTATCAATAAATGGCCAAATGTGGAGAATTATTGGTTTTTGATAGAGTAAACGCCTTCATTATTACTAACGATTTCCTCAGAGTTTGGTCATAAAAGTATTCGATTATTGTTTAATTAGTTATTTGCTAAGTGATTCGCTTTGAATGTTACTTACTCCTCACTCTTGTCATATATAAAATAATCCAAAGTCTAAGCATATAATATATAACCCAAATTCCTTGGCGCACATTCATATGTTAATATATCTCAAAGTATTGACCTTACTATAATGGAAAGTCCATATTACAAAGCGGGGCTAATGTTTTATAATGCGCGTATAATATATATCAAGGAAATATGGATATCGAATTTTTTCAATGTTTGATCTTATAAAAACTTCCCATATGGCCTCAGCCCCAAATTTCCGATATGCCCCACTTTTTTGTCACATTCCACCTCCGAAGTGCCCCATCGGAACTTTTGTGATATTTTCACTCTAGTCTCAAGCCCGATATAATAATCAACTGCAGTCTAAAAATTATCGCGTTCAGATGGATCACAACTTTTTAAAGGTATTCCACTCCAAAAGCTGTGATCTCTGATTGTGATATCCTTCCAACCTCTGATCTTCGATTGCGATATTTCATTCACCTTTGATATGCCATCCCACTAATATTGGTATATGTCACCGTGTTACTTCACTGATTGCCGATTTGATCCGGACCTAATATGGTATTAATTTCCTTCTAATCGTAATTTTTCATTCATCTATATCGCAACTTTTGTACTGATGTGTGACCATTTGAAATCATCGATAAAATGGATGTGATTCAGTTATTAAAAATAGGTCAATGCAGTATCATGTCTGCTCCATATCGCATATTGGCATTTTTCATTTGTGTCTAGTGTTAAAAGCTTTGATTTCGATTTCTCTAATACCACTCAGCTCCTAACACCTTTCCATTCAAAGAGCCACTGTGTATATAATTGTTAGTACGATAACTCTTTTTTTCATTGGTTTTGTTTTAATAAAAGTATGTTCATTGTTATAGTTTTTTCCATTTCTAAATTGAAAATCTATGATTTTTTTGTCTGCTGTAACAAAGAGCTCCAAATCAAGGCCACATTTAAACTAATTCAGTCTACCACCAATACAATTCAACCAGTAGGGGTCAAATTCGTTCCATGACTATTTCAGTTTCAAAAAAACTCGAGCCAGTGGGATTATTAGTATCAGTAGAATGATTTGGGAAATTCGTTGGACCTGCTTCCATTAAATCCTTCTCGCTATCGCATTTATACTGTAATCATTCTATTTTTTTAGTGATTTCGAGGAAACTTTTTTGTCCCGATCAACAGAACCTCAATCTTAAATCATTTAACAAAGGAAAATAGCCTCTGACAATGAACGAAAAGCCTTAGCACCTTAATGCAAAGTTGATGGTCACAGCCACCGGTCATATGGCGAAAAAATGTAGGAAGGGGCTAAAATCATAAGGGGCCAGTGATCTTGTCGTTACGGCTTGCGGGCACTTTCTATTGGCCATGTCTTCATCAATGGATCTATCTCCATTCTGATCTCAGAGAATGCCCCGTCTGCAAAGGAGAGGTTGGGGATATGGGCATCACTCCCATTTATGGCAAAGGCAATGTCGACATAGAGGGAAAATGTTGTTCGGATCAGATGGATGAGTTGACAACTACCTTGAACCATCAGATCCTGAATATCTGACACATCTGAAAAGAAAAAATGATCAGCCACATTGCAAACCACTGTTGATAAAGTATGAGTCAATAAGCATCATCAAAATGGTATATTCTTGCTAGGCTGACGAATCTGTTACACTATCATGAGGAAAAACCTCACCATAAAAAAGCTATCAGCTTAATGAGAAAATATTTACCCATAATTTGGAATTTAGTTAATGAATAATTGGTATAGATGGTGTTGTGATGGCAAAGCCTGTTGCCAAATCTATTGATCCATTAATGCTCTCTTAAGAGACTCTAAGGATATTCTTGGGAGACGGGTTCTGACATCAGCTCCATTCTCCAGCTAACAAATTCTGATTCCATAGTGATGGAGATATGCATGATGCCATCATCCATCTCGTTGTTTGTATTGATGCCCCATCATCCATATGGCTAGCCCTTCCCCACCAAACTGAATTGAATTGACTACTATGGTGTCTGAAAGATCGGTGACTATACCGTACTTCACATCCACGCCTACATATTAGTCGCGCTTCCTGTCATTTGAATTTTAAATTTGTTTTCCTGCCCTGTTTTGAAATCAGTTGTCCTGCCTTTTTATCATATAATTGTTTTGATGCATGCTCTTTCATGTGGAGTTTCTTTTATCTAAACATCCCCTAATACTGCTGAATAGTATCATGGGCAGTTGCATCTTTTGATGCAAGTTCGAATCAATGCTCGTTGTGCTCGCCTAGTACGGTGTGTGAGATCTTTCATTACCAATATCATCGAAGAGCACCGTCATGTAGAGCAGTGTAGAGAAACCACTAATCAATCTTATTTTTTTGATGTTCTACCATCTTTACATGGAGAATATAAGGTGGATGAGGATGATATGGTCGTTGCTCTCTGGGTCAGTATTCTCACACCCTAATCTCACTGGCTTGCTCAAGCCTTAGAACCCTACTCATTCTTGAACCATCTGCCTGCTAGTAGTAGAAGCATTCTTTTCAATATGTTTTGTTGGTCCTTCTTCTCCTTCTCGAATGATGGAAAGAGAAGGGACGAATTAGAAAATGGGGATGGGGTGGTCTCATCCATGGATTTTGCATAAAACCATTTCTGTAATGTAAAACATCTTCACCTCTGATCTATGTTTGTTATTATTATTGATGGACCGTATAAAAGCTACTGGTAATACATATTTTATGTTTATGTGGGTCATAATTCTTTACAATGAATATCTGCAGCAACAACCTGAAAGTTCTTATCAAGTGCATGAATATAGGAGAGGGACTTGTCCACAAGTTCCAGCGTCCCCCTCAATTACAAGACATTATGGTGATTAACTTATTTATATAAATGGGATGGAGTTGTGGTTTGATTGGTTTGGAGAAGGCAAGTTGGTTCATTGGAATTTAGAAGGTGGTCAAATTGAATAGAGTAAGTGAGAGACGTTGATGAAATAAAACAAACAATCATTCCTTTCTCCCACCTTAAACAATAGTTATCATCTTCAAACACGGATGACTGTCATAAGGAAAATTCTCAGACTCACTCAAAAGACTTAAGATACTAAATTAAAATGCTGAAGCAGATCATTGATTACAACATTGTTTTTTTATCATTGTGGTTTCTTTAATGTCCATTTTTCATATGAAGTCGCGACCGAGACTGCTTTTATTCATTCAAATACACCTTCAACAATCTTCCAATGACCAGGGAGGGGAGTATTATAACGAGTAGGCAATCTCTTAAAAATCATTGATTCCAACATTATAATTACCGTTGGGGTTTCAAAGTTCATATTTACTTAGATATGAGTCTTTAGTTTGGAAATAGGTGTCTAGCGTAGTAATTTTTAAGATAAGCTTACATGTGTCTTTGGGATTGAAGATTGCCTAGTTAATACCTCATATGTTGAAACATATTATGATTTCTTTTAAATGGAAAGGTTAAACTATAAATATTATATGTAATAAATAATCATTTATTGGAATTTGTATTTAATTTAAGAAAAAAAAACATTTAAATTTATATAATTTATAATTACTTATTACAATAAATAGATAGTGGAGTTGTGATGGCCACATTATCAACTCAAGTTCACGGATGATAGATAGTCGTTATAACATGGGATGACCAACCATCAAACCAACTCAAGTTCACGGATGATAGAGAGTCGTTATAACATGGGATGACCAACCATCAAACCAGACTGTGTGTCGAAGTTATCTTAAATGTTGATTAGAGAAATATTCTTGAATCATAAGGATTGAGATTAAAGCTCAACTATTTAATTTTAGAATATTTTATGAATTGCTAATGTTTTGTGAATTAATAATTATGAAATAAAAAATGCTATATAAAGCAATATTGGATTGACATACTTAATTCAATATTATTATGAAATTTAAAATATTTGTTGGTGTTTCAATTTATATTGATATGCAGGGTTTTTGTTTTGTGAATTAATAATTATAAAATGAAACAATATATATTTTTAAAGCATTTTTTATTCTTTGTATATAGCTAGCTAAGTGACAAATCTTTGGATGCAAGTAAGAATGACCATTCTTCTCTTCAACAATTGGTTTCAATGGGTACATTTTTGGATTTATGAGACAACAACCTTCCACATTCTAGTTAATTTTCACGTTCTTATGCACTTTTCTTAGCAGAGCTTAAAAATGGATATGTTGAAATATGAAAGAAACATCAATTTTTGAATAAATTTATGAAGCATATATATAAATATATATATATATATATATATATATAATATATATATATTATATATATATATATTTGGAAGCTTCGAGTTGATGTGAATAACCTCATTTGATTAGGATTTCTGAAACTGGTTTTGATTAGGTTTGATCTGCAGTGAATACGGTTTCAACAAACTCTATTATAGCTTTGATGGCTCCCCCGCAAGGGGTCAATGAGGGCCCCTCATTTAAATCTGTGGTAATTCTTCCCTCTTCATAGTTAAATCCAAAATCCCTCACTCCACAACACTTAGCACCGCAGTCTATACCTTTTGCAAATGTAAGGTTAAACCAATGACCAGCGAACAATTCACAGCCAGAGCAAACAGTTAAGACATCATCAACCTCATGCTATTGTCATCCTCAAAAGAAAGACATGCCCACTCTGGAAATTCCCATAGCTAAATTGAGATCAAATACAAAACGAATGAAAGAACATGCATTAATCTGCAAGGTCATTGGCCCTAACCCACTAGGAATACTTTGCTCAACTAGCTTCAAAAGAACTAGGTCATCAAGGAGGATGTTGAGCTCAAGTTAGGCACAAGAGGATTTTTCCCAATAATATTTAATAACATGGAGGATAAAGACAAAATTATGTAGCAAGGTCCCTATTTTATGAACACGAGACAATTTTTGAAACCCTAGTACCTCCCTTTAATCCCAAAAAGGAAGACTTATCTTCTCTCGCAGTATGGATTAGGTTGTATTAACTTCCATATGAGTACTGGGATCTGAATATTTTCGCTCACATCAGCGATAAAATTGGAAAATTCGTCATGATATCTGATATTACGAATGTTAGGCGCTATACCTCCTATGCAATATTATGCATTTATATGGACCTCACAAAACCCTTCCTTGCTTGCATTCATTTCAGCTATGAGGACGTTATCTAGAGCAACTGATCGACTTTAATCAAATCTCATTTGCCACCACCGCCATGACTATGGTCACTTTTTTAAGGATTGCCCCAAAATTCTCTCCCCAAAAAAAGGGGATCAAGTCAACGCAACCTCCCACTCAGGTGGAGATGGATTCAAAACAATCTCAGGTCACTAGAGAACAACCAAGAGAGAAGGTGAATCATCAAATCCCTTAGGCACATAGAGTGGAAAAAATTTTTCCCTCCTCCAATTCGATCCAGGTGTAGATCCAACCTCGAACCAACCCCAAGAGGAGACAATAAATCTTGTAGCATTCCTAAAGCATCACTTGCTTCGACAAGTCCTCCCCATAACAATGATGTTCCATCAAAATAAATACCTTCTCCCATGGAGGAAGAATACCTTCAAGATCCATAGCTCAAGGAAGTGGATCTACAACAAATAACTGAATAATGGCAGTGTAAAGATCCATCATCCATTCCTGAAGACCATATCCAATTAGTGGCAAAAGCTTATTTGAGACATCAATATGTGCTCCTACAAAAAGCCAATTCCTCAGGTAACATTCCTTCCCCATATTCATCTTTCTCTTTGCAAGGAATAAAGAACAACACTCCTCAAGAATTCCCCTCAGCCGTCAAAGAGCCTAAGAAGAAGGCAAGGAAAACCAACAACCAACTCTTGCAAGATCTAGGACAATTTCTTGTTAAATCAGGGCAAGTAGCCCCAATGACAACCCCTTTCCCTACCCTACCCTTATCTCAATGATCAAGATCATCTCATGGAATGTGCGAGGAATGAATGAAAAATCTAAATGTCCAATCCTCAAAAACCATATAACCATGCATCAACTCGACATTCTTCTCCTATAGAAGACCAAATTTTCTCACCCAACACTCACTCAAATAATACCCTACCTATGGAAATCTTGTGAATTCCTTTTTCAATGTGCTTCCAAGTCCTTTGGAAGCTTGTCCATCTTTTGGAACCCATCCATAGTCCACATTAGAGTCTCCTTTTCCCTCTCGAGAATTCTCACTGTTGCTTTTCAACCCATTGACTCCTCTCATTCCAAATTTCTTTCCAATGTCTATGGGCCTACTCTTGCCTAAGACAAACTACTATTCATCTACAATCTCATTGTTTTCCATTGTATCTTTTCTCCCACACTGTGGATCATGGCTGGATACTTCAACATAATTCGATCCCTTAATGAAAAAGAGGGGGGGGGAATCAAGAAGCTTGACGATGTCTCAAACTCCTTCAATGCTTTTATTGACAACTGCAACAAGATAGACATTAAAAATACAAATGGTACATTCACCTGGAACAATAGGAGGGGAGGAATTCATCAAGTTGCTTCAAGATTATATATATTCTTGACCTCCAAAGCTCTATTTTTTTCAGGATTGCCACTCAATGCGTCAATCATCCCAACTTTTGGCTCTGATCACTGACCTATTTCTATGTATACAAACTGGTCGTCATCCCTGAAAAATAATTTGTTTCGCTTTGAGGCCTTCTGGCCCAAACATCAAGACTTCCTCTCCAAAATGGTAGATTGGTGGTCTGTATCTGCATTCATCACAGGGAAAGGCATGTTCTAGTTCCAACAAAGATTAAAATTTGTGAAACAAAAGATCAAGGAATGGAAAAGAACAAACTTTGGTAACATCCTTTAAGACAAACTATCTTTGGAGACCAAAATCAAAGAGTTCCAGTAGCATGTCATCTCATTAGGAAGCACTTCCCAACTACAATAAGTAGAGAGCGCCCTTTGAAATAAACTTTAGGAATGATTAACCCAAGAGGAAATCTTATACAGGCAAAAATTTAAGATCAAATGGCTAAGGTATGGCGAGAAAATTACTAAGTTCTTCCATCTTTCCATGGTTAACTACATGCACCAAAAAACAAATCCATAGGCTATGAGATCACAACAACGAGTTGGTGGAGGACCACAATGATATGTCCAATCTATTATCCATTCATTTTAAGGACCTCTTAATATAGCCAAATGGAAACATATTGCCCTTTATATGAAAGATCACTCAACATATCCCCAAGCTCATATCAGATGAAAAAAATGCAACACCTCTAAGGCCCATCTCCATGCAAGAAGTCGAAGCAATTGTTATGAGCAAGCCAAGCAAAATGGCTCCCAAGCTGGACGGATTCACAGCTGATTTCTTCCAATTTTGTTGGCCTCTCCTTGTTCATGACATATGGTGGTTTGTTAAAGACTCCAAAACCTCAACCTCCCTTATTTTGGCATTCAACTCCACTTTCATTGCACTCATGCCCAAATATGGTAAGGACTCCTCCCTGTCAGACTTCAGACTTATTTCTCTTTCCAACGTCATCTACAAAATTATCTCCAAAACCTTTGCCAACCATCTCAAGCCCTTCCTCCCTAGCATCATCTCTCTGGAGCAAAAAGGTTATGTGGAAAGGAGGAAATTTTTTGACATCATTACTATTATACAAGAAAATTTACACTCTCTTCGAGCCGACAAACATCGAGGTATGATCCTCAAATTGGACATGTCAAAGGATTTTAGAAAATTAAGTTGGAAATACATATATCATGTTCTTAGAGCCTTTTGTTTTCATGAAATTTGGATTGCTTGGATTATGTCACTTATCTCCAAGGCTTTCTTCTCAATTTTGGTAAACAACTCTCCCTCCCCCACCTTTTCCTCCTCGTGAGGGACAAGGCAAGGAGATACACACTCTCCATATATATTTCTCCTTGTTGCTAAAGGCTTAATCCATGCCATCAAGAAAACTCTCTCATGCCATAGGATCAAAGGCCTCCCCCTAGGCTCTCAAGATCAAAATAATTCCCATCAACAATTTGTTGACATCACACTCTTAATCGGTCACCCCACTATCGTTGAAGCCAAAGAATTTAGGGAGATCCTTGATTCTTTCACAGTTGCATCAAGCACTAATATTAAAACGGGGAAAACTAAAGTTTTCTTCTTCAATACTCCCCATTCAATCCAAATGCATATCTCCAAATCCTTCCACTTCTATAATAGCTCCCTTCCAACCAAATATCTCAGCACACCTCTTACCCTAAACCCTCTCAAATGTTCTATCTAGGAAGAACTGCTTTTGAAATTAGAAGTTAAGCTCTCCTCCTGGACCTTCAGATCCATGAACATTTCCAATCATTTTATCCTTCTCAAGTCGGTGTTGCAAGCTATGTCCTCCTATTTGATGTATACATTAGCTACTCCCAAATCCATTCTAGGAAAAATAAGAAATATTGAATGCTCATTCCTATGGGGAGGAGCCTCTCTGGAAAGAAAATGGACCCTGGTCACTTGGGAGAAAATTTGTTTTCCTAAAGCAAAGGGAGACCTCGATTTAAGAGATATGGAAATTCTAAGCAAGGCCTTTAGTGAAAAAATATTGTGGCACTCACTAAATCCAACATCCTTATGGAGTAAAATGTGGACGAACAAGTATTCTCATGGTATCGCAGACTCATAGTGATTCTAAATGGTAACTTTCCCTCATGGCTCCCACATATAGAACACATATAGTCACAACAAAGCCATAATTCAAGAGCACTTCTTTTGGGAAGTAAGAGATGGGGGATAAACTTGTTAGAAAATTATATATTACAGAGAAATGGAACACATAAAATATATTGCATTAATATAAACACATAAAACACATAAAACAAGAGAGACACAGATATACGTGGTTCACCCAATTTGGGCTACATCCATGGAGAAACAACCAGTCCTTCCTTTTATATTATCCAGCAAACTGAAGAGATACAACCTACAGCGGATCTGATTTAATTCGCTCTTCTCCCTCACTCAATCTCCTCTCTCTTTCTCACTCAGAATACAAATCTGCATAGATGCAATACAATTCCCTCATATATAGCGAGGGGTTGCCTTCCAGGGAAAAAACCTAAATTAAACATAACTTCTACTGTCAGATCTCCGCCTAATGAATGACCTAGATTGATTACAAAATTACAACATTTTACAAGGAAATTTTACGTTTATTTTTAGCTTCGGGGGTGCCACCCCCCTGTTCCCCCCTAACAGCGCAAATATTACGGGAAACGTTCCCGCCACATTACGAACTGGGGTCCAATGCAGTGATACCTCTTAATAAAGAAGATAATCAGGCTCCACACCCAACACAAATCTCTTCTGAAATTATTCCTAGAATCAATGTCCATGCCTCTCTGTGAAAATTCTTACTCTGAAGGAACCCCTACTACAACAAATATGAATTTACTTCACCTACTTGATTTTTAAATTACATTCATCAAGTTATTATTCTGAATACTTAAGAAAATTACTTCTAAAACCTACACTAATTTTAAATTTGGTCTCATGAAACAGAAAACAGAGCCAAGGACAAGATACATAGGATACACTTATTTTTTGACACAATAGTCCCTCGAAAAACTTGATATGGGAAATTCAGTGTAGTAGTTCTGAGGGTTTATTATTATGTAGGAGAATTATCTAAACACAAATATGGGATGCTCATCTAACAATCCTTTACAGAGAAAATACTAGTGGAAAATTTTAGCAAGTTTTACGTCACTTCACCCAACAGAATTCTGGTTGATTTGGCACAAAATTGGCTAACTTTGGCTATTTCTATGTTGGCTCCACATCATCCCTACATCACCTTCTCTGCCCTCTGTGTCATCTCTCTCGATACTTCTAGCAGTTCCCCGTAGTTTCGATTGTTCTGACAGTTCTGGATTCTACGTGACAAGTAGCTTTTCTGCGCCATCTCTCCCGGCTACTGCACTACATATGTGTCAACTTTCCCAGATGTTCTAGCAGTTCCCAGTAGTTTCAGTAGTTTCGACTGTTCCGATAGTTTTGGATTCTACATGAAAAGAAACTTTTTGTGTCATCTCTCCCAACTTTTGCACTACCTCTCTGCAATCTCTCTCCACCTCTCTATCAATATTCTCTAGAATGTACTTCTACCAGATTCTCATTGGCCCTCTGCTACAAGATCTCCCCAATCAATTTTCCTCCTGAGAACTTCTCACCTCAGAAAATCGATTTCCTCAATCTCTTTGTGTGTGTGTCCAAATGATTCCCAAGCTTCCATTTTATACTTTTCTTGTTGAGTCTTTAACGACCGAGATTAAGTCTCTAATCAATGGCTAAGATTAAAACATGACTTGATCCACCTTCTAGATCATTCTCACCCATATTTTGATTAATACCCTTTAATATTTTAATTTCCCTATGTTTAGACGTAAGAACTCCATTAAGAATATTAATTATTTTAATAAAATACAATCCAGATGGAATTTCACCAAACGGTTTCTTGGTTCTTTAGAAATCACGCGCATTAACCACTCCACCAATTTTTAAGGCTAGAAAACTTTCAATGCCACCAAAAAATAACACTCTCTCTTAGCGAGGAAAGTGCTCTAGCAACAATGTCCACCTGCATGCTGCTCTGTTTCTGAATGTTATGAAACCAGCTCACAAAAAGATAGAAAAGAGAGATCCACGCCTTAGAATTCAACCTCTTTGAGGGGGCAACCTCCTTTACATTACATAAATGAACAATTCTCCGATGATACAAATGACAAAACCTCCTTTCTATATATAGGAGTCTAAGGAGTCACAATATAATCTAGACGACCTAACAATAATAATATAAAGCCACAAAAATAATAATAGAGGGATTCTATGGGGCACAGAAATAACAATATGGGGGCAATAGGGGCACAACAATATTAATAAGGGGTACAACTACCATAGTAATGGGGTAATCACTAGTATTATAAGGACCCAACATGCCCTCTCCTTCGAAAAAAATGTTGTCCTCAACGCTTGAGTAGTTCTGGATACTTTTGTATAAAATTCTCATCCTCCCATGTGGAATCTTCACCGGATAAGTTCTTCCACCTGATAAGATACTTTGAAATTGATCGATTTCGTAGCTGTCGAGTTCTTGTTTCTATGACTGCTTCCGGTTCCAATATAATTTTTCCTTCTTCATCAAGTTCTGGCAATATTGTTTGAACTGGGAGCTTGTCGCCTATAACCTTCTTTAAACATGAAACATGGAAAACTGGGTGCAATCGACACACTGCAGGAAGCTCCAATTTGTATGCCATAGTGCCAATCTTTTGCAACACCTTGTACGGACCGTAATACTTTGGTGATAATTTATTGTCCTTGTTAACTTGCTTGAGGGACATCTGCTTATATGGTTGTAGCCGTAGGAATACCCAATCACCTACATCAAAACTTCTTTCACTGCGATGTTGATCTGCTGTTGTTTCATTCTATTTTGTGCCAACACGGGGTTATCCTTTAAGAGTTTGAGGACTTGTTTTTGATGTTCGATGTGATGTTCCACTGCCTGAACTTTAGAATTTTCTCTTAAATATGATGTGATGGATGGTGGTTGATACCATAAAGTGCCATAAATGGGGTCATTTTTGTTGTTGTATGGAATGAAGTGTTATACCACCATTCAGCCAGAGGCAGCCATTTGACCCATTGTGTCTGTTTATCAGATACAAAGCAACGAAGATATCCTTCCAAACATTTGTTTACTATCTCAGTTTGCCCATCAGATTGAGGATGATAAGATGAGCTATGAGCTAACTGAGAACCAAGACAAGAAAATAATTATGTCCAAAAATTTCCAGTGAAAATGGGATCTCTGTCACTTACAATAATCTTTGGGTTTCCATGTAGCTTTTGAATTGTTTCCATAAATGCGGTAGAAACTGTACTGGCTTTAATTGGATGTGATAATGCACAAAAGTGTGCATACTTGGTAAGTCTGTCAACTACCACCATGATGACACTCTTTCCCTCAGACTTGGGTAAACCTGTGATAAAATCCATTGAAACCTCCTCCCAACGTTGGCTTGGATGGATAAAGGTTGTAATAGACCCGGTGTCTTAATTGTTTCAACTTTATTTGTTGGCAAACCAAACATTCCGCCACAAACTTTTGAATATCTGATTTAAAGCCCTCCCAAAAATATTCCTTCTTAACCCTATGGTAAGTTTTTAAAAATCCCGAGTGCCCTCCTAAGGGAGAAGTGTGCAATTCCATAAGAATCTTTTGTTTTAGCTGGGAATTCTTACAGAGGTATAAGCGATCTTTGTACCATAACGAATCATTTTTTCCAGCTAAATGTATCAGACGTACTGGAATCTTGTTGTAATTTTCGAATAAGTGCCCACACTTCTTCATCATTCTTCCATTCCTCCCTTGCTTCGTTTATCCAATCTGGTTGGATAAT
>APFE030761102.1:0-69603 GCA_000404065.3 Pinus taeda | reverse complement strand
AAATAACAATAGAGGGATTCTATGGGGCATAGTAATAACAATATGGGGGCAATAGGGGCACAAAAATATTAATAAGGGATATAACTACAATAGTAATGGGGTAATCACTAGTATTATAGGGATTCCAACACTTGGTCATTGTGATAGAGGTCAAATGCTTGTTGAAACTTTCCAAGAGATTTAGTATTGTTATGCTACCAAGAAGTCGAGAGAGAGAGAGAGAGAGGAATTGAAGGACTAGAGGAGGCTTGATCCAGCCAAGATGGTTGTAATCATTCTTCTTCTATCTAATAATACAGATTTGTTTCTGTGTTGTCTCTTGATGGTGTCGATGTCGTGTTTCTTTACATGTTGATTCGATTTCGTAATTAATAAGTAGCTTTGACACATGCTAGCTTATATTCTCATTTATATTAATGTTTTGATTATCAAAGTTTATAGGTTGTAGGATTACGCGTTGTCTTTTCTATGTGTAGGTTTTGATCTAGGAGCTGGCGGAGAGGTCTTCCACTTTTCCACATTGAGTTCTCTAGCATGGCTAGACCAAGGACTGAGGTAATCCTTCTTCCTTTGTTTTTTCTATCATGCATTAAGATTAATATATGTATGTTTCTTTGTGATAGTTGCTGCTAATCTTAAATAGTCTTCCTTAGATCCCAAGAATATCCAGGAGAGCCTTTCATCCACAACCACCTATGCATTAATCCCTATAGCATCACCCCCTCCATTATTTGTCTATCCTTGACTTGCTTTAGTTCTCTCTTTCTCTTTGAAACCCCTTCTGGTGTCTCATGGAAGTGTATTCTACAACATATTTTGGTCATATGATTTTCTTCTAACACTCATACATGCTGGGGAAATCTATTATCACCAAAAAATGATCACCTAGCCATTTCTAACTAGGTGGACCAAAGTACACCATGTAGATTTAATTTTACCATAGTAAAATCACTTTCACTGTGGAAAATAATTTAGTAAACCACTTTTATTAAATTATTTTCTGATCTAAATCAAAAAACCCCATGAGAATAATTAGATAAATCACTATTTATTTAATTTTCTCTAGGAATAATTATTAAATCATTATTTAAATAATTATTCCTTGTTACATTTAACTAAATTCCTTAGGAATATTTAAATAAATCACTATTGATTTAATTTTCCTTATTTTTGTTATTAGAATAGTTATTAAATCATTATTTAATAATTATTTTGATTTCACACCATTCTTAATTCTTGCAAAATAATTAATAAATCATTTTACTTGTTAATTATTTCTAAATAAAGATATTTAACCATTTTAAATATCTTTTCCCTCTCCAATAAATATAATAAAGTATTTCAAGCTTTTAGATCTTGATTTGATTAATATTATTTTATTATTCTCCAATTTTGAGATTAAATCAATACTTTTTTATAAATAGGAGGGTTTTTAATTCATTCTTCACCATGATCATAATCATTGCCACCATTATCGTCATTTTTCTTTGATCTCCCATTTTGAGTTCTTCGCATCTTGTTTGGGTTTTTCACATATTAAGAGAGAAGATCATTTTTTGAAGCATCAAGGGCATCAAAGGACCCATGCCATGGAGAGAGACTTACAAACCCATCTGCAGATCTCCTTTACCAGGTGTTATTAATAAAATATTTATTCAATTAAAGTATTTCCATTTGACTTATTGCATTGGATATTTTTACTGTTTCTTTCTATTCTGGATCGTCTATGCTTTTGTTGCAGGTTTTCCATTTTTATTGCAGATTTGAATCACTAGCAGCCATCACCTTGTTGTTAGGGTCACTTGTCACCTAGTGACTTAAGTAAAGTATTTTTGGTACATATTCCAATAAATTTCACACTCACACAAACTCTAGCCATTTAACAACTTTGTCAAATTATTCTTATGATCTCTCTCTATCTTTCATGTTGTTTATTTCTTCAAAATACAAGAAAAATGTCTCCATTACAACTTGAATCATTAGTTTTATCAGTCTCAATTGTCTTTTCACATTCACCAAAAATCAAATCACTTAAGATCATGTCTTTTCAGCTTTGTTGGTTTCCTCATTTCAGATTCATAGCACCGAATTTTTGAGGAAAAATGAAACACCAAGCATTAAAAATCAGTTTAATGTCGAATGTAGAAATTGTTGAATTTAATTAACATAGGGACACCAAAACTCCAATATATACCATGTCAAATTTATTCAAGTGTTTGGCACCAAATTTTGACTATATATGCCCTTGAGGCTTTAGCATTTTATCTCATAGAACTAGGTGATACGACCCCCAAATTCAGGATATTATGTTCACATTCTCATATAAGTCACCTAGAGGCCCAAATAATGGAATAGCCTAAATAACACTCAAACCAAGTCTAGGCCCATCGGTATTCCAAAGTGTTTGACATGTGCATTCCTGCTATGAGGCCCGAATGGCCGAATTACTGAAAAAAATCTTTTGACACAAGAAAACATTACAAAACACGACCCCTTAGCATGAATCTCAATATTGTGCCACATCATTAGCTGATGTCATACTTGCATTGTGATGATTTCATAATTCCATGTGGCAGGCTTTGAGGGTGCCACATGTCATACAAATTTTGCCCACTTAGGCACCTAAAAACTCCAAATATTCCTGCCACATGTCACTTGTATGAAATGTGCCACATCATTTTTCTAACATCATTGTGCCATGTCACTATCACCTATGCACCACTTCATCTACCATGTCACTCTATAATTTAAATAGGATTCTGCCACCTATCACTTGTATGCCACATCAACTCTTCCATGTCAACCTGCCACCTCATCAAACTGTATGCAGCGGATATATTCGAGTTCACATGAAAATTGTGTTTTTTCTTTGTACATTTATTTTGAGACCAAACACTAAATTACATTAAAAGACTTTAAATTTATACTTTTCAGCCCAAATGATAAGGTCCCATTCATGTTCTGAGCTTCAGGGGCCTAAGGCATTTTCCTTCCATACTTTTGATATTCGCCCGAAGTGGCACTAGCAAGAATGGCTCAAACTGAGTCGAATGGCCCAAACTAGCTACTAGACTTTAAAATTAATTTTCTCATATATCCTTGGGATATTTTCCAAGTTCCATTACCGTTGGAAAGGTTTTTTTGAGCACTATTCACCTATGCACTTTGTAGGAGTATTTGAGTTGATCCACTGCAACCAAAATGTCTTCAAAGATAGGCCATTAGATCAGCAAATTGTAGCCACTACAATACTTTGTAAACGTCAAACACACATTAATTATTATTTGACATCAAAGAAAATGAACCGCAACTCTCTAATAGGCTCCCTCTAAGCTTGATACTTATTGACACCAATGACAACGCTTTTCCCAACAATCTCTCCCTTTGGCATTGATGGAAACACTAAACATTACAAGTCATTAATGGCAGTACTCTCCCTGGTATGTTATTTAACATTTTCAATTTTTCAATTTTTTACTCATTTTCCCCCTTATTATTCAATATTTTCTAATGCTTCCCCTTTGAGATTATTACCACTCAAACTAGCAAGGAACCTAAGGGGGATCCCTAAAGGGAAAATTCTAGGCTAAGGGAAACAAATGGAGACTTAGCCCACTGTTACCTCAACAAAGGCTCCCTTCTATTTATGGACTTTCACCGATGGGAGGAGACCTGCTATGTATGGAGTCACTAATGAATGATAAGTCAATAGATATGAGTGATCCAAACCCTTTCCCGGAAAATTTTGAAGCATGGAACTTGCTTTCTTTCTAAGAAAGGTACTATATGATTCTAGGGAAAGGAATAGAGGATTTCTAGGGTTAGGTTTATTGGAATAGGATTGTGAAGGAGTTCCCTAATCCATAAAATCCTTGTTAGAATTGGTATCCCAAATGGTTCTTAAAGAATGGTCTTTTGAAGAAGTGGGACAACGCGGGGCCAAGTGGACCCGGTATAGGGTGTGAGGATGGTATGAAGCAACAAATTATATTCTCACCCTATATAAGGTGGGGGAAAGGATCAAGGAAATAATTTCACTTGAAGATGTTGTCTCAACCCTATGAGGTACTAACCTTGGGGATGGCAGGGCAAGTTTCAATCCAAGAGCTAGGGCTTGATTTTTCTTATCATAGCATTATGTTTGGTCATGATGCTATTAGATATAACAAAATCCTAATCATTGATCTGTACAGGTTTTTATTAACTTTTGGTGATTCACCATCTTTACCTAATTTACATCTAATGACCATAGGCATGTTGACAAGTGAGCATACTTCCATTCTGAATTTCTTCATCATTTCTTTTAGATACCTTCCCAGTGAGATGAACATGTGTTTTGGAGTTTGTGGAATCTGCAAAACCAAGAAAGAATGAGAGTTTTCCAAGCATAGACATTTAAAACTCATATTTCATTTCAGTTGCAAACCCTTAGCTTACTGAATCTATATTAATACCCAAAATTATATCAACATAAAGAACAACCAAAAGATTCTCATTATTAGATTTTATATATAAATTGTTGTCAATTGTTCGTCTCTTGAAGCCTTGCTTTTATAGATATTTTTCTAATTAGGAGTACCATTCCCTTGGTTCTTGCTTGAGTTCGTATAATGCATTTTTCAATCTGCATACATCATCAAATTGTCTAATAGTTGAAATCCTTTAGGTTGTTCTACATACACCTCTTCTTTAAATTATCCATTCAAGAACATTGATTTCACATCCATCTGATTTACTTTGAAATTCTTATCACATGCAAAAGTTAAGAACATTATGATTGTTTCTAATATTTCTATAGGAGTGAAAGTTTCTTCAAAATCCAATCCCTCTACTTGAGCATAACCTTTGCTTACTAATATGGCTTTGTTTATGATGATTTGTCAATTTTCATTTAGCTTATTCTTGAAGACCCATTTTTTTCCTATGACATTCTTATCGATTGGTATTGGAGTCGACTCCCATGTTTGGTCCTTTTATATTTGATCTAATTCCTCATTCATGTCATGTATCTAATGATTACCTTAGCTTGCTTGAGAAAAGTTCTTGTCTTCATTCATCCACAACAAGGAAATTTGTGCTTGACTAGAAGTGTTTGCTAGCTCTCTTCTAGTTTGAACACCTACATCTTATTACTGAGAATTTGACTTTCAAGGTGGTTCTTTTGTGCATACCTTGAGGGATTATTTGGATGAGTTTATTATGCCCCTTTTTCTTCTTATTTTTTATGATTCCTTAAGTTTTTCTTCTTTCTCTTCACTAATGGTCTAACCAAGTGGATTAATGAATATGACCTTCTTGCTTTTGAAAGGTAGTTCATCATCATCTCTTACATCAATATAGTCAACTATCTTGTGTAACCTTTTATTGTAGCATCTATAACCCTTGATTTTTTTTAATATCCTAACAATATTCCTCATCAGCTTAAGTATCAAACTTACACAAAATTTCATCAATGTTTTGTACGTAACATTTTCTACCCAAAATTTTGAAGTGGTTATTAATGTTGGTTTTCCATGCCACAATTTGTAAAGTGTGTTTTCAATGTTCGAACTGAGATATGCTTTGTTTAAAATATGAATTGTTCTATGTATAGATTCAACCCAAAATGTTGGTGCCATATTTCTTTCATTCATCATTGTCATTGCCATTTGTTGCACTGAATTGTTTTTCCTTTCAACTACTCTATTTTGTTGAAGGATATTTGCAATTGTAAATTGTTGGGACAGGGTACCCTAGGGTCAATTTTGGGGCAAAAGCTCAAGTTTTGTTGTAAATAATGTAAAGTCTCTGCAAAATCTGGTCACGAAGTGCATAGATGGAAAAGTGCCATAAAGGGTTTTACCCTTCTATTATGTAAGTTGTGTCAGCTTGTATAGACCTACCCATGGTCTACGAACCATGGGATTGTATAAAAGGGAGAGTCTTAGAGAGTCTAAGAGATAGATGATAGAACGTAAAAAAGAATGTAGATGTAATTTGTCATTAAGAGTAAGAGAAAAGAAGTCTTAGAGTAGAGGAGAGGCTTTGCAACTCTGTGCGCAGAGAGAGGCCTAGAGTAGAGTCAACAGCTAAGTGCATGGACCTTGTAGTTGACTGTGCAGGGAAGTATTGAGTCTATAAGAAGAACAAAACATTAATAAAGAGATTATTCTAGCAATTCCTGTGTTTTGTTTATTTATTTTTGTGATGGATGAATGCACTGTCATGTTACGATGAATAATGGGTTTATGAAATAATGTTGTATTTATGTGTGACTTTACATGATTTACACTCTCATATGAACACAAGTAATATAACGTTTTACGTGAAGAATATCTTATTTCATGTTAAGGTTATCAGACACTAAAGATGATCTGGGTAAATATAGAACTAAGGGTAATTATAGAGGTGCATAAGTGGTTGATTCACTTGTTTAGGGTCCATGAAAGGCAGTTGTAGACCTTTGCGGAGGTATAGAATATAATAAAAGGAAGTTATATAGATAAACCTCAAAGGCTTATAAATATGTGTGAAGGAAGGTTTAGGGCATAAAAAACATCACACTCCTCTCTGGGTATAGAAACTTGGTTCCAGCATTCCCCCGTACTACTTCAGGTGTGACTTCAATTTGTGCTCTACGGGTTGATGCCGAAAGGGCCAGTAGTGAAGGGATTTGTTTGGAATACTTAACTCTAAACCTGGGTTAGGACCCACTAAGACAAAAAATGGTTCCATTGCTCAGATCGGGATCTGCATAAAGAGATGTGTGATGTCGCATCACTGGAATCCAATAAAGAAAGAAATTGAGGAGTTGTTGGATAGAAAGATCCATGAATCCACGACGCAAGAAAATAGGAATCCATGATTGACGAAAGAATAGTGGTTGGATATGTATCTATACACAGAGATACATGAAATTTTCCTTTTTTCCTTCCCAATTGAGCTATATGAGTGGATCGCTAAATTACCAGACAGATAGGGAAGGTGGAGGCTTAACAGTCCAATAGTGTGGACCCCGACCTAGTGCAGAGTTTGGAAGCCTTTGAAGATAATATCGTGCACATTGTCAATCACTGGCTTGATCGTGTCATCGGAGGATTTGTGATAGAGTTCATGGAGGATAAGTATTTGAGGTCTTTGAATACTTGGATTAAAATGCTCTTGTGTGAAAAGTGGGTTATGCAATTACATTGATGTTTAGAGCTACACAAAGTGGAAATTTATTTAGGGATAGAAGGAGAACAAGTCCTAAATATAGCCCACTGATTGAGCCTCATATGAGTGATGATGAAGGAGCAGCATAGGATTCTCCACAGAGCATTGTCTAGTTAGTAAGGAAACGATTCCCGTGAATACCTCATCCACCGGCACCACGTCCATCTTCACCTCCACAACATACACGTTTTCCCACATTGCCACCACCTCCGCCACCATTCAATATGACAAATACAGTAAAGTTGCCCATTTTCAAGGGCTTGGGAAATGAGGACTCGGACTAGTTTTTGTTCATTACAAAGTCCGTATGGACAACAAAGAACATTACAGATGATCAAATGAAGAAAGAAACTTTGGTTACTGCTTTATAGGATCGCGCACTAACGTGGTACATTAAGTCCTGCACCGATAATCCGACAACTATGTTGGCAGACATTCAGACTGCACTAAATAAGGAATTCAGTAGACCCAAGTCTGAAGTGCAATCAATCATGGGATTCAAGGAAATCATGATGAATCCTGGAAAGACACCATAGGAGCTGGATCAACGATTGAAATGCAAGATCCGCAAAGCTAACATGAATCTTACTAATGGGAAACACCGTGAATGGTTTGTGCCTTCTCTCTTGCCTCATTTAAGGGTTGCTTTATCACAGAAAAAGATTGGGACCCAGTGGAAGCCCTCGAGATTGCAATGAGACTGCATGAAACACCAATTGAAGATGCTCCTTTGGGAGTTCAGCAGATTCACGTGGAGTTGCAGAATCTTTGCTTAGAATTCCAAAGTCTGAAGAAGGATAGAGCAGCTCAGCTAGAGGTATGCAAAGAAGTTTGGTGTTTGAAATCTAAGAGCCAGGGGCATGATAAAGATCACTACCCTGGCTTTGCGAATTATGTTGTAGGAGGAGGGTCGATGCCTCTAAGGCCGGAAGCTCAAGAAGGGCCAAGTATAGGGCTCGTGCTATGGCATGCTATCTGTCAGGTAGCTGGAAAACATGTGACAGATAATTGTCACCTACTGCAGAAATTTGTACAGACACCACAACAGCTCTTCTGCAACTTCTACATCAGTAGGTCGTGATGAACACAATTGCCATAGTTATGAATTAATGATGGAGAGAACACCAGCGTATCGGAAGGAAACAGAAACTCAGAATCTAGATCATGGTGCTAGGGGAGCCCAAGGAGGATATCATTGGTGCGGACGAGGCCGAGGTGGAGGAGGACCTACAAGAGGTCAGGGACAAGTTATTTTCTACAATTGTGGAGGGATAGGACACTACTCACAAGAGTGTATGAACCCGACGTGCATGTCGTGCCGATACTATACTCAGTTTGACCACATGACAAAAGACTACTCTGTATTAATAGCTAAGATGCAGGAAAAGGGGATGCAACCTCAACAACTGACCCAGAACCTACAAACAATGAGGGTTGAGCCTCGTCAAGAGGATCCTAATGTGAATATTTTGCTGCATAGTGGAATGATGACTGGCTAAGACAAGGGAAAGCAGCCTAAAGAAAGTGAATGGGTCTGCAAATATCCAAACAAGGAGGTTGGATTTGCTCTATAGCACGTGAAAGAAACCTTCATGGAAGCGAAGAAAAGCTTCGTTGAGGCTTCTACCTCAGGAAGTCAGGGTAAGCAGTCTGAAGAAATAGACCCATCCATGCTTACTACCTTTTTCAAGACCCATATGAATCTACCATGTGATAGCAAAGGCCATGAAAGGATTACAGGAGTTGATAAATAAATGTGGCACTAAATAAAATTCTCCTGACGGACTACGCGTGGTCAGGAAAATTGGTAAACATAAGGCAAGAATAGGCCGTGAGATGAGGCTCATCATGTAAATAAGAGAGTATAAAATGGACCAAGTTATTATGGATCTGGGGTTAGATGCAAATGTTTTTCCTAAATATACATGGGAGAGAATGGGGATACCTGCGTTGTAGTAGTCTCTGATTCAATTGAGGATGGTGAATCAGCAAAATATTATCCCCATGGGAAGATTGCAAGGAGTGACCATAGATATTGAAGGCACAAGCACGTTGGCTGATTTCGAAGTGATAGAGATTTTCGATGACAACAATCCCTACCCCATGCTTCTTGGGATCAACTGGGCTATTGACATGAATGGGGTGATCAATTTGAAGAAGCGGACAATGTCATTTGAGAGGAAATCACTATTTGTAGTAGTACCTTTGGACTCTGTAGAAGGACTACGCTATACTGAACCAATTCGTTATTATGAAAGTGATGATGATTTGGTCCAAATATACAAAATAATAGTGCAAGACCAAGATTGGGTGAATCCGACATCAGATTGATGCATTACATGGGACTACAAAATTTCCTGTATATTGGATTTGAATGAGGAATTGGAACACTAGAAGAATAGGTTGCATGAAGTATCTACACTATGTTGTAACATGTTGACTAAATCACTATGTTGTGTATCATCAGAGGTAAGGATTTTTCCTTACTATGATGGTCTAACTGACATATATAAATTTTTGGATGCATTTGAAAGGGAAGTTCCTGAGAAGCATTGCTTCCAAGCCTTGGATTTGGCATTGTGCTCTATGCCTACAATATGGTGGGTGTTATATAGTAACTTGACCTCTCATCAACCCAGAGGGCAAAAACATGATGACTGAAGCAATGACCAAGTTCACAAGCCTTGTTTCCAAGCTAAGCTGCCTATACACTAGCAACCTGCTTTATAAAGCTTCTCAGCAAGCCTAAGGGCATGTTAGTGACCTAAGTAACTCTACTTGTTACCTCGGGAACAATGTTAGTAAACCCTAATGAGGATCTGAGGGTCAAAGGAGCAGATTGACTAAGAAATATCCCTATATTCTCTCTTAAATCAACTCAGAAAAGCAAGCAAACATCAAAGTTTGACCTATTTGGGGGATTATTAATCCTATTGGAGTATGTAAAAGGGAAAGAGATCAAAAGAATGGCAACATCATTGATTTTACCTAAGGAAACTCATGGAGAAACTTGGCAACCCTAACCTCACATGCTACATAAGCAGAGCTAGGGCTATTGTGAAAGGGGTTAGATCATTTGAAAGGATAGCTTACTTGATTGTTAAGTAGAGTCTTAAACTTAAGCATAAGAAGTTTCTAAGAAGGGAGAGAGAGAGGAGCTGGAGGGGTAAGGAAAGGCTGATGCAACAGATGGTTGTAATCACTCTTTTGACATTAATATAGAACTACAGTTGTATTGTCCACTCCGTGATGTTGGTAATATAATTCATTTATATGTTTATTCAATGTCTTTTAGCATGAATGGCTTAGTTATGTGTAACTAGATGTATTCTATATGTTTATGCATTGATTATGAAGTTTTATGCTGTGATTATGCTTGTCTTTTCTATCTGCAGGACTTGATCTAGAGCCGGCTCAGGGGACTTCTGCCTAGCTGCATTGTGCTCTCCAGCAACTCCACACGAAGGCTTGAGGTAATGAATCTATTTCACTTTGATAGTTAGTTTTTGAAAATGTACATGCATGTATCTCTGTGACAACTTCAGATAATCTTACAGTCTGCCAAGGGTCTTGGGAAGACCCTAGAGGGTTCCTTCATTTTCCATACACCATGCATTAATCCATATAGCAGAATTGGCAACTTTGCTAGGGACTACACTTTAGTTCCCGGTTTTCCCAGAAAGTTCATAGATCTCTCCCTCTTCTAGACCTTCCTATACTTCTTCATTCCTTTTCTGACCACTGAGGACCTTGCAACACTCTTCTTTCATTGCTCAGCCTTGGATCTGATCCCCACAACCTTCTTTTTGAAGTGTTTTTCCTCACTAACGCAGGTTACCTATGTAAATAGAGATTTATAAAGCAATGTAGCTTCACAACGAGAGCGTTAGTGCCACCAGTAACTCTCTATGGCCTCTAGCACAGAGCGTTAGCCACCCATTTTTTGATAAAAAACAGTGTCTGTGACATCAAAGGGTTGGGAAACTTGCTTCTGGACTGATAAGTGATTTGTAGCTGTGTTTTGTTTGACTGATCTTTGTCCTGAACAATTTTTTTTTTAAGAAAATATATTTCCTTCTTAAATTTTTTATTTTCATAAAATAAAAAATTAATTTTTTTTATTGTTTTCTGCTTAGCTGGTTAATTTCTACATTTTTTGGTTTCAGTAGTTGTTAGTCAGCAATGAAAAGTTTTGTCGGTTATGAAAGTCTTATACTGAATAGGATTCATGGAATGAATATTGATGTATGAATGACTCTTCCTTTGTAGAAGCAGCTTATTCATGGAAATTAAAAATTTACAAGCATTTTTTTGCATGATTTGAGTCAAAGTCCCATAAAATCTCATACATCAACACCCCTACCAAAACTCTAACGAAGTACACTTAAAATCTACCTAATAAAATCAATCAGCAACTCTTTCTAGAGTAAACAAACATTATTTTAGGCTAATATCTTGGGTTAGGCAGTGTGAGTTAACTGTCGAAGATCATACACCAAAACTAGTGTCATTAAAGAGAGAAATCCTTCTGCACTCATACTGCTGGGACCACTCTAGTAAAAGAAGAGCTAAATACGAGATCACATCGGACTATAAGTGAAGGTAGCCAACCTTTGCTTGCATCGCCTTTGGGTATTTTGTGTATCCAGGATCCCTTCAGGGATATTGGAGCTGAGTCGAGGACTCAGGTATCCCTTCCACACATTGTATTGTCTATGATTATGGCCCCCCCGATAGTGTCTATGGTTTGAGGTATCCTTAGTGGCCATACTTTTAGGGACTAACACAAGGTGATTGGGTTGGGCTACCCTAGTACCTAACATAGACGGACCTACTCTGTATTCAGTTTTTGGGAGGGTGCTCATCTTCACGAGAGTACTTGGCCCCTCAATCTAAGGTTCATGCAAAGCTCTAGAGTAACCATAACTATACATTTTTTCAGCTCTCTATGTTATTCATTATGATACTGGATTTTATCTCCAGCAATTGGTGCTTATCAGACAGGGTCATTTCCCTCTGCTTGTTGATTGATTTACTTAGTGTATTTTTTATTTTATAGGTGCCAGAGTCTTATCACTGAGACTTTAATAAAAATCACTGTAAAATTTACTGATAAAAATTATCGGCCACTGTGGCTACATCCGACCCTCATCATCAATCTAGACAATTGGTAGGTCTTCCCCCACTCACTGTAGAGGATGTGCCAAGTTCCAGTGAACCAGATGCCCCGTCTTCAAGAAATCAATCTCCCAGATCTCACACAGAATCAATTTGGACATCCAACAATTCAAGCTTACTGGAGGATTTCTTTACTGAAGGATTTCTTCCTCCATACAATCCTCCAATCACGAAACCGTTGGGCCCCCTCTTGGTTCCTGTTGCATCTGTACCTCCTTTGTCTTCAGTTGGAACACTTCCACCCATCCTATCGACGACTAATGGGTCATGGGAGTTTTTGGACAGTTTTGGTCCCCCATCACTTCCCCAATCGACAATAAATACCACACCTTTCATGGCGAACCCTATTATCCCATTTGTCCCAGGTTCAACCCTTATGGTGACATCCTCCACGAGTGGAACCTAGTCTATTCCAGGTTTCACACCTTTAGTGTCAAACCCTATACCTTTGACAAGTGCTACAAATAGCACTCCTTATAGAAACTCAATATATCACAGTTAGCGTGGGTCCCTTCAACCAACAATATGGTAGGCATCCATTGTATAGTTCTAACCCCTAGATTCAAGTATCTGGGGGCACTCCCAATATGCATATACCAATCGAGAGCATAACAATTCCCCCTCCATTTTTAGGCATGCATGGTCAGTCATTGATTGACATGAACACTCCTTATGCTAGTCAAGGGCTTATGGTTAGTTTTGTGGCGAGCGGGAATCCTCAAGGAGGTCCCAATAAATCCATGGGGGAACCCTACTCACAACCTCAAATGAGTCAAGGGGGCATTGCTTATCTTGGGGGCACTTCTATCCCCCAACATAACAACCCTTACGGAAATCCACATTACAGTACCATACCCCTAGGCACCTACTATACCACACAACCTGTGTATAATATTGGGAACAACGCGATGGGGGGACTGGAAGGATCCTCAAGTCATATGTCATCACCTTGGTCCGATTCGGGGGCATCAAACATTCTGCCTTTCTTGGCAATGCTTCATATCCCCGACTTGTACAAACATACAAATGACCCCATCTATCATAACTTAGTTTGGCCGCCAATCCTACATAAAATACCGACAGACATCCCTAAGTTCAAAGGGAAACAAGGGAAGGATCTGGGTACACACATCACCACCTATCATTTATGGCATGCTTCTAAATCCATGGGGGATGATATTATCTGGTTACACCCTTTTCCCCACACTCTTACTGGAAACGCAGCCAAGTGGTACATAGAGTTACCACGCACATCATTCAATACCTTTGGCACTCTAGTGATGGAACTCTTAAAACACCTCTAGCTACCCATCTACTATGAAATCGGGATGGAACTCCTCACTTCATTACGTCAGGATACTGCCACCGATATCTTTGATAATATACATGAATGGAGACATAGGTGGAGGTTAGTCAAAACTCCCCTCCTAGACTATCTCTTAGTGGATTGGTTCTACAAGTCTCTACTCCCCCATATCGCTAAGGATGTCACCGTAGGTGGTGCTTCACAAAAGACCAATCCATTTGTCATGCCCAGCATTTGGATATGATATATTTGAAGTCTGGCACTCTATAAGACGTAATTCCCAATGCCCCTCACAACTCTAATTCTCCCGCTACTCAACAACCCGGAGCGCACGCCGATGGCATTATCAGTGCAACCTCTAGGGTTGCTGTATAACAACTCAACGGTCACATTTCCCAGATGCCAGTGGACCCCTCTACCAAATCGACTACTCTTCCTACCACCACGATCAACTCTATGCAGTCTACACAAAAACCCGATGGTAAGAATAAGAAGAATAAGAAAAAGACCACTCCTTTTGAAGAGTATTCAACAAAGTAATCTAACCCCAAGCAGAAGGCAGCTATGCCCTGTGACGATGGAAAGGATAAACTCGCTAGATTCCCTTGCAAAATCTATGCCAAAGACCACATGACCTATTGTTTCCCGCGTCTTTAGGAATGCACAGATTTCATTGCTAAAAAGGATACTAGCAGGACCCCTGTTGTCCTGAATAATCCTTTCCCCACTCAGCAGCAGCAACACCTTATTGCAAACCAACCCCAACCCCCGCAAGGGGGAAATGGTGGTTCGCAACATCCTTCAACTAGTGAAGGACCATCTACTGTTTACACCTATGAAACGGTAGATCTACAAACTAGAGCCATATCTTATGGAACTCCTATTGCTCATGCAGAGGAACCATCCTCAAGTCAAAACCCACCACTGCCTAATGATCTCCATATTAAAAAGGTTGGTTTCTAGCCTTGTGATTTTCCCACCCAAAGGGGCACTTCGACACATAATGCACAATACATCTGCACGTGCTGCCCAAAACTACAACATTGTAGAAGACTTGGCGAAAGCGTCGTCGACTATGTCGGTGCTCAAAGTATTAAAAACATGTCCAACACAAAGGAAAGATCTGCTTTCATCCATTTGTGGAATCAACCCTCAGGATTCCATGCTTGCAATTTTTGACATGGAAAAGTGTAAACCTCTGCTTTCTCACCAGCTTGCATTTTAGGTGCAAATCTTTTTGAAAGTTAAAGGTATACATAGAACTGTCATTGACGAAGGTGCTTCTACCTGTGTAATGTCGGCTTCATGTTGGCTCACTTTGGGTTCTCCAACCCTATCCCCACTGTTGAATTCCCTTAAATCTTTCAACAGCCACACTTTCATCCCAAAAGGTTACCTAGTTAGCTACCCCATCACCTTGTATGGGAAAACAGTAATGGTTGACATCAAAATCATAGATAGAAAGATCGACTATAATCTCTTGTTGGGTCGCAATTGGACTTACGCCATGACTTCCATTGTGTCTACTATCTTTCACATCATCCTATTTCCATTGGATGGAGAGATAGTCACAGTGGACTAGCTGTTCTTTTGCACCCCTAATTATTCCCCATTACCAAGTGGCTCTGTACCCTTAGTGGGTGATGTACCTAACTCTTCCGTCTGTATCAATACTGGTCTACTGAAGGGCTCTTCCCTGATGGGTTTCTTCCCTCTTCTGCTGCCAGTGATTCCACAGACGGTCAATATGATTTCCTTCATTCCTAATGAATCAACCGATCCTTGGATCCTACTAGCCCCTTCATACATTGACACTTACAGAGAACAAATGTCGCTATCACAAGCAGAATTGGCCTACGAGGCCATTCAATCTACATTTGAGTCTTCAGTCACTTTGGTCACGACCAACGGTACCATCGCCCCTCCCATTACTGCTCCTTCTTTCGATCCCCTCAATGAGGTCCTACCTATGAATGAAGCTATTAGAGAGATCAGGAGTTTAGAAGAGTGACCTTGGGAGGACTCACACCATTGTGTTTCAATATCTGATTTGGACATGATGCCTCTTCAAATCTTGTCATCAAACGCACCTGAAATCATTTCCTCGCCTTATATGACTATCCAAAATTTGTATTCGAAAGGGAACATGGGAAATATTTTAAAGCCATTTCTCATCGATATTTCTATCATGACAGACCTCATAGAAAACGTCCAAGTTGGAGCAGATTGCAATCTTGAGGAAATTGTAAGCTTCACCTACCCTTTTAAGGATTTCCGCGATGTTTTCCCTTGGTCTTATGAGGAAATGCATGGCATAGACCCTTCTATTATCAAGCATGAGATCAAGAAGTATCGAGCATTATTTTTATGGTATTTTTCTTGCTCATTAATCCGAAAAATCCTCGAGTCTCCTTCTTCGGGCTCATTAAACTACCACGAAGAAGATCGAGAATTCTTTTTATGGTATTTTTCTTGCTTGTTAATCTGAAAAAACCTTGAGTCTCCTTCTTTGGGCTCGTTAAACTACCACGAAGAAGATAGAGTGTTATTTTTATGGTATTTTTCTTGCTCGTTAATCTGGAAAACCTCGAGTCTCCTTCTTTGGGATCGTTAAACTACTACAAAGAAGATATGAGAATGTTCTTTTTTCGGACTTCTTCTTTCTCTTGAACTGAAAAATACTTGAGTTTTCATCACTGGGCTCGTTAAATACCTACAAGGACGGTCTGAGCAACTCCTCTTCGCTCTTTTTCTAGCTCCCTAAATTGAAAAAGATCATTTGAGCATTTTTTTTAGGCGCTTTTTTCTCACTCATAAAACTGAAAAAAAAATAAAAAAATAAAAAAATAAATAAAATAAATAAATAAATAAATAAATAAATAAATAAAAAAATAAATAATAAATAAAATAATAAATAAATAAAATAAAATAAAATAAAATAAAAAAAAATCCCGAGTTTTCTTCAATCTTGTTAAAAATGTATGAAGATGATCCAAGCATTCTTTTAGGTACTTTTCTCGCTCGTTGACCTGAAAAATCCCAATTTTTTGTCACCGTGCTTGTTAAAAATCTACACCAACAACAATAAATAAAAAAACCCCCAGATTTTTCCCTTCTTCGGGCTCGTTAAATCTACGAATAAGGAATGAGCAGTTCTTTTACCTCTTTTTCCTTTCTCACTAAATTGAAAAATATACTTTGATTTTTCTTCATTTGACTCGTTAAAATTCAATGAAGGTATTGAGTTTGTCATCGCGTGACTCATTAAAAATTCATGACAAATATCGATTTTAGTCCAATGCCTTGTACTCGTAACAAAATGAGGTCAAAATCTATTGAGGATAAGTTTCTCTTTATCTGAACTCAGTAGATTAACTCATGGAAAAGTGATCGATCCAGGTATACTGTTAAACCTTTGTCGCACCTGGTTAACAGCTATGAAAAAGGGACCACCATGGAGTCATTCTTTATGATATTTTCAAGCTCTCTAAATATGAAAATACCACCAATTTATCTCATCGCGACTCATTAAATTGCATTGATGTGAAGTTGATTCGCTCTTTTTACGATCCTTTTCAAACTCTTAAAACATGAAAAGATCGACTAGTTTGCTTGTCTGTACTCATTAAACTAATCAGATAGGGCATAGAGTTGTTGTTTTTGCGGTCCTTTTCAGACTCTTAAAATATGAAAAGATCGATTAGTTTACCCATCTGGACTCACTAAACTAATTAGATGGGGAAAGTGGAAATACAACGGTGTTCAGTATTTGAAAGCGTGTTTTGGCAGTAGTCATTCCCTTGAACATGGCACTCCCTCAGATAAACCTTCCTTGTGACGACCTCTCAATATGAATCTTACCATCCTATGAGTTTAGCCTATATACCCCGATGTTCTCGCATCTCTATATCCTAACACTCTTTGGTGTTCATGAGTCTAGCATTGCAAGGTTAAAGTTGTTGTCGTGCCTTCTATTATTCAAGGGAAAACCCTTTTTTTCTTCTATTTCCTCCATCAAACCATCAAGCATATTCTTTCATCATGCCCTTTGTCGTTTTGACCCAATGCTCAAAGATTCCTCCAAAAATAAATCATTTTTGTCTCGTTTCATTTCGATTGATGTAGGACACATTACTTCCTACCTTTCGACAGGTCTCTTCCTATCGACTTCAACACTATATCTAGGAAGACGATCCAGAAACACTTCAGTTCCTTGGTACTTGCAGACATTAGTGGTAGGTTACCTTGTGTTTGGTCAGGGGTTCTCATTATTGTCTCTTGGTTAAATAATTCTACGAGTTTTTGATGACAAAAACATTTTTTCGCACTCGCTATATTGTACTGTGCATCTTGGGGACCATGACCATTATTGGTGGCCTTCCTCGTGTTTGTTAATGGTCTCCATTATTGACTAGTAATCAAATGATTTCATGCATGTTCAACATCAATGTATATATTCACATGTATTGATCTATGTTGTTCGGTGAAGTGGAAATCAAGACCTTGGGTAGAGGCTTGCATCACTTAGCCTTGTTTCCTCTCCCAAGTTGCGTATATTGTTTTTTGGAGAAAGCTCATCAGAATGATCCTATTATGACACTGGTTCTGCATTGTGCTTATAGGCAACTAGCATCGTCATCTCTTTTATGAGAAAATCACTCTGACATAGCCACTAAGCATGGGAATGCCCAACTTAGGACATGATTTTAGTTGTTTTATATATATGTGTTGTATCAGGTTTCTTGTATCACTCGAAGCTCTGATCCTATCTCTCTTTTTGTTAAGAAGGAACAGAACAGTTAAGTATAAAGTATTTCGGCCATCGTTGTAGCCTCTAATCTCAGACTTTAGGGGGCATCTATTATACAGTAAATTGACCTCCTCATCAGCTAAAAGGGCAAAGACATGATGACTGAAGCAATGGCCAAGTTCACAAGCCTTGTTTCCAAGCTAACGATGCCTATACACTAGCAACTTGCTTTATAAAGCTTCTCAGCAAGTCTAAGGGTGTGTTAGTGACCTAAGTAACTCTACTTGTTATCTCGGGAATAATGTTAGTAAACCCTAATGAGGATCTAAGGGTCAAAGGAGCGGATTGACTAAGCAATATCCATATATGCTCTCCTAAATCAACTCAGAAAATCAAGGAACACCAAAGTTAGACCTATTTGGGGGATTACTAATCCTAATGGAGTATGAAAATGGGAAAGAGCTCAAAAGAATGGCAACATCATTACTTTTACCTAAGGAAACTCATGGAGAAACTTGGCAACCCTAACCTCACATGCTACATAAGCGGAGCTAGGGCTATTGTGAAAGGGGTCAGATCATTTGAAAGGATAGCTTACTTGATTGTCGAGCAGAGTCTCAGACTTAAGTATAAGAAGTTTGTAAGAAGGGAGAGACAGAGAGGAGCTAGAGGGGTAAGGGAAGGTTGATGCAACTGATGGTTGTAATCACTCTTTTGACATTAATATAGAACTAAAGTTGTACTTTCCACTCCGTGATGTTGGTACTATAATTCATTTATATGTTTATTCAATGTCTTTTAGCATGAGTGGCTTAGTTATGTGTAACTAGATGTCTTTTGTATGTTCATGCATTGATTATCAAGGTTTTATGCTATGATTACGCTTGTCTTTTCTATGTGCAGGACTTGATATGGAGCCGGCTCAGGGGACTTTCGCCTAGCTACATTGCGCTCTCCAGTAACTCCACATGAAGGATCGAGGTAATGAATCCATTTTGCTTGGATAGTTAGTTCTTGAACATGGACATGAATGTATGTTTGTGACAACTATCGATAATCTTACTGTCTACCAAGGGTCCTAGGAAGATCCTTGAGGGTTTCTTCATCTTCCATACACTGTGCATTAATCCCTATAGTAGTTGTGTATGCATAAAGACAATTTTGATGGATGACATGAATATTGAAGCATGATGAGGGTGTTGTTTGTTCGCCCGGAAGTGTGATTGATAGAGAAATATGATGGGAGGAGTGATTCGCATGATTACTTAGCAAAATGGACTAATTCTTATGGAGCAAAGCCACGACTGAAGTGGGTACATTTTTTCTGTCATACTTTAGATGTAATACCAATGAATTGGTACCTAGAAATCGAGCTCTGCCATGGCACAAATGAATGGGATATCTTGAGACAAGGATTCTTAAGGACATTCAACTTTGAATATGGAATCAATTGCATCTATGAAGCATTGCAGGAGGTCAAAGAAGCTATCTTCAAAATACCACAGGATCCCTTGGATTTGATTCAACCAAATTGGACCACCTAGCTGTGCCATGCACTGGAGTGCTACAATGTGACTGTTGAAGAAGAAAAGGAGGATCTAAGGAACATTTATATCCCAAAGGCACAAGGTCACCACGAAGTTGAGGGACTGTAGATAGAGAATCTCGATATCACCGCGCTGCTGAAAACTAGACAAGTGAACATTGGAATAGAGGTGGAGCTAAAGTTTGTGAGGATAGGGGACTACTGGGATGATGCTACGATGGATAAGGTCATTGAGTTTCTTTTTGAGTACTAGGATTTGTTCGCTACAAAGTTTTTAGACTTGAAGGGGATAATAAGCAATTTAAGAGTGATGGAAATAATGTTGAAACTAGATGTGAAACCTGTGAAGCAGACGCCATATTGCCTTAATCCTAAGTAAAAGGAAAAGGTCTGCTTGGAGTTGGACAATATTTCGGTAGCAGATATTATTGAATCAGTGGAGGAGTCCAATTGGGTAAGTCCTATGGTAGTTTAGGAAAAGAAGTAGAAGGATGAGATAAGGATTTGCGTAGATCTCAGGAAGTTGAACAAAGCTTGCATTCGTGATCATTTCCCAACTTAGTTCACAGATGAAGTGTTAGATAATGTTGGTGGGAAGGAGGCTTATTCATTCATTGATGGGTTGTTGGCTTGATGGGGCCTGACACAAGTTCGCATTTAATTAGCCAAACGAATCCCTGTACTACTGGCCCTTTCTACAATAGCGCATAGAGAGTGGGCTGAGGTCTCACCTGAAGCAGTATGGGGGGATGCTGGAACCAAGTTTTCGCACCCTTAAGATGTCTAAGGGGTCAATCTAGTCCAAATTTGAATATCTTCACGCAGGTCGCTTCACACACTATCCTGAGCTATGAGGCCTTCACAATTTGTTATACTCACCTTCACTCAGCCCTAACTAGGGGTTGAGGTGCTTCGGCACTGCTAGGGTAGCATTCTATGCTATTTCCCTAAGTTACACTGTGTATCTTACTTATCTTCTTATAACAGTTAGTTATCTTCGCGTAAACAGATACTTTATCTTATATTCACTTTATCAACACATTCATAAAAGTTCACACATCATATAAACAATAGAAATGCAATTTATATATGATACATTCAATGCACAAAACAAGAAAAGGATACACAAAAATTATGTAAAACTTCTCTTTATTACTTCTCCAAAGGTTACGGACTTGACTCGTCTTGCGCACTCAGTTGTAGGGGTCCGTGTACTCAGCTGCAGACTACTAGGCATCTGCACACTCAGCTGTAGAACCTTCTCCTACTCTACGACCCAAGGACTTGACTTGAAACTTAGATAAGACTTAATTCTCCTATTTTCTCCCTTCATTCTCCCCTTTACAACTTAGAGCCTCACTCTATTTATACAATCCCATGGTCCATGGGCCATGGGTAGATTTCTAAAGCTGATATTACATTACAAAAATGAGGGCAGACAATCCTTTGACTCATTTACAATCTTCATGCTCCACACCTACAAAACGTAGAGTCTTTACATCGGATTTGGTCAAAATATAGGATTTAAGCCCCAAAACTTGCCTTGGGGGATCCTGCACCCAACAAGCCCCCAACACAAACATCGTGACTCACCCTCGAGTCACTATGTTGGTGTGGATATCTTCACGTGAAGACCTCCCAACTCTCAGTTTAGAGTTAATTAGACAAAACAAATCCCTGTACTACTAGCCCGTTCGACAATGGCCTGCGGAGCGCAATTGAGGTCTCACCCGAAGCAGTATGGGGGGATGCTGGAACCAAGTTTCCACACCCTAGAGATGTTTGAGGGGTTGATTTAGTCCAACTGTGAATAGCTTCACACAAGTTACTTCGCGCATTGACTTGACCTATGAGACCTTCGTGATCTGTTACAATCGCCTTTGCGCCACCCTCACCAAGGGCTGAGGTGATTTCATTCTGCCCTGGCAGTGATCTGCGCTACTTCCTGAAGTCACACCTCGTATCTTACTTATCTTCTTATAATAGTTAGTTATCTTCACGTAAACTAATTCTTTATCTTATGTTCACTTTATCAACACATTCATATAAGTTCGCATAGCATATAAATAGTGGAATTGCAATTTATACCAAATACATTCAATGCACAAAATAGGAAAAAGATACACAGAAATTATGTAAAACTTCTCTGTATTACTTCTCCAAAGGTTACAGAATCGACTCACCATGTGCACTCAGTTGCGGACTACTAAGATGACCCAAGGGCTCAACTCGACACTTAGATAAGACTTAATTCTCCTATTTTATCCCTTCACTCTCCCCTTTACAACTTAAAGCCTTGCTCTATTTATACAATCCCATGGTCCACAAGCCATGGGTAGATTTCTAAAGCTGACATTACATTACAAAATTGAGGGCGAACAACCATATGAATCATTTACAATCTTCACACTTTGCACCCACAAAACGTGGAGTCTTTACATTGGATTTGGTCAAAATCTGGGCTTTAAGCCCCAAAACTTGCCTTGGGGGATCTCGCGCCCAATAGGCCCCCAACACAAACATCGTGACTCACCCTTGAGTCACTCTGTCAAAGTGGAGATCTTCGCGCAGAGACCTCCCAACTCTGTCTGAAATACTGCAAGATCGGTAGTGCACTGAGCAGCTGCCTGTTGTATCTTCTACATGTGTTGTTCAGAGACCGATGTATCTGAACTGCTTCCTTGTATATGCTCTTGTGTTCCCTGCATCTATTTATAGTGTCGCGCCTCCTTTCAACTACCCAGAGTGCTAAGACTATGCTTCCCATGGTTGGTCAGGTGGTCGGGCCACCTGTATATAGCTTCAACTGACCATCAATCACTTTTCCTAGGAAAATTCTGCCTTTTAACTTTACTACCTGCATCACACACTTTACCATCTGCATCGTGCCACCATTGGTGATCCCTTTAGTAATATACATCTTGATCCAAGGCATCACACTGATCAACTCTTGGTGGTAGCTCCTAAATTTTCCAATGGAACCGTGTGCCTCCTGTCTTATCACCATGGCCTTTTTATTAAGAAAGTCCTTCTTTATTCCTTCCTCAAGATTCTTGACTTCTTCTTCCATCATGGCACTTTTCACCCTTAACCGATATCTTTCCTTCATGAGTTCTTAGAGCCTAATATTACCTTGTTGGATCTCTTCATCAAGTCCCAAGAATTCTTCTTCGTTCAGCTACGTGATCCATTCTTCCAAGTTTCTGTGATCCATCATATCCATGGGCACTGCTATGTGTGAACTAGGCACGATAGACTCCATCGGCATTACAGTGTTCACTCCATAGGCTAGCCTAGAAGGTGTCTATTCCATCAGTTTCTTGCTCATCGCCCTATAAGCCCACAAAATTGCCGGTATGCACAGGTCCCAATCACTTCGCTGTGCATTATATACCTTGTTCAGCACTCTACACACCTCGTTAAATGCTTCTGCGTGGATAACCTTCTACATGCTCGTTCTCTCCATGCCTTGTCATTCCAACATAAGGAACCATTCGCACATTTTCCACCGCAACACATGCTTATTGACCATATTTCCCAATGCGTAGTTCATGTGTATCCACGCAGGTTGTTTACCATATGTCGACACCCACCTGGTTAGATGTGCACGTGGTTTATCCTGCCCATTGCATTTATCTATCAATCACACTCTAGGCTTCCCAAACCATGTGCAAATCATTCTTCTACATTCACACCAATCCTCAAAGCTCCCTTTGTGCATACCCCACCACCTTGTGGGTGTAGCGCGCAGTACCCAATTCAAGGCCTGGAAACATTGCTTTTTTGGCACCTCCCTTTCAAACTTATCTAAGAAAGTATCTACCTCACTTAACCCAACATAAGCAAGTAGATCCCTCACTTCTGTCAATATGTTGTGCAGTGATCTTCTCATCATATTACATTTTAGCATGGTTACCTCATGTAACGGGTTCTGCCATCGCTTTATCTCTTCATCAAAATCCGACGTACAAGAGCTTTCGCACTCCCATGAGATTCGCACTCCCATGAGATTTGTCTGTTCATGATGGGATTTACCCAATCTTGTTCTCCCATAGTTATTTTGTAGATGTAGTCCAAATCATCATCACTTTCATAGTCACACACTGGCTCTATATAGTGCGATCCTTCTACAGGGTCCAAGGGTATAACTACGGACAGAGACTTTTTCTCAAAAATCATCTTGCACTTCTTCAGATTAATCACCCCGTTCATGTTAGTGGCCCAATCAATTCCTGAGAGCACATGGTAGGGATTACTATCATCAACAATCTCTATCACTTCAAATTCTTCTAGCAGGCTCGCTCCCTCAATATCCACAGTGATTCTGTGCAATCGTCCCATGGGTATTATCTTCTGTTGGTTCACCATTCATAGCTAAATAGGAGACCATTGCAGCGTAGGCCTCCCCATGCACTCCCATTTCTGCTTCGGCAGAAGGTTCACATCTAATCCTAAATCCATAATTACTTGGTCCATCTCATATTCTCCAATCTGCGTGGTTAGCCTCATTTCTCTCCCTATCCTAGTCTCGTGTTTTCCAATCTTACAGACTACGCGCGGTTCTCCTGACACTATCCCAGCACATATGTTAATGAGTTATTGCAATCCTTTTACAACCTTATTGTCACACAATAGCTTCATGCATGTTTCCAGGAATTTCATCTCTGTTGGCATTATGATACAGGTGTTGTCCTTGATGGAAACTCACTCAGAGGTATGATACAGGTGTTGTCCTTGATGGCAACTCTCTAAGATAACAGATCATAGTGCAGCAGGTCAAGAGAGAAGTATACATAGGTTAATCTTGATGAAAGAGCATATACACATGGGTTAGTGGAACAAAAGGTGCATACACGTATAAACGCAGGTTCACAGAAGGAAAGGCACGTACATGTCAGAAAACTATGTTTTGGTCCGTAGTATTTGGTCAATGGTATTTTGGTATTGGTCCATGGTATTTGTTCTGAAATGGTGACCCCAGGTATTGGGTCCAAAGTATTGGTTCTATAATGGTTTTGGACCATGGTTTGAGTAAGGCCTAAGGCTATAAAAAGGAAAGGAAATCATTTGGCAAGGGTATCGACTCAAGGATTGAATATCTGATAAAGTGTGAGATCTAGTATGCTGGTTATGGGTTTGTGATGCTTTGCTTGATCTGAAACAAGGATGCACCCATGTGGTTGATGTTGGATGATGGATCGATATTATGAGGCTTGGAATGTATTATCATTATGTGGTTTATGGATAGACTAGATCTGAGTTATTGATGCATGTTTTATTATATGAATGTTATGATCTGGGTATGCCTTCTGTCTCGAACAACTGCAAAGTTATGAGTAAATATTTGCAGATCTATACGCGGGTTGGCTTTGGTAAAAGCACATGTGTACGCTGGTTTGGTTCATCATAGTAGCGCATACATTATGAAATCTAATCTGGTTATTATTGCATAGTTTTGTTGTCTGGTGACTGTGTTGTTGACAGGGTTTCAGTGTTTCAGTATTGGGCGATTCAGAGATCGGTGATGCAGGCGTAGTTGATGGATGTTTTGCAGTGGTGATTGATTTTGTACTTCAATGTTGTTGATGGGTCCAGTATGAAAATTGGATGAAAGGTGGCCTTCATATTATGGTGTTATGCTTCTGGCGTATCCAGTATGAAAATTTATGAAACGTGGTTCCTAGAGGAAGAAAGAATATCATAGATTTCTGTAGGCTGGCGCCTACGTACTGGTAAACATATCATCTGGTACAAGAGCTAGGGGGTTGTAGCTCCCTTCTAGGAGAAACTAGAAAATGAGAGAAGGTTGTAGCCTTTTGCAAGTAGAAGCCTACGTACTGGTATAAGACTGCACCAGTGTAATTGCAAAAGGAAGTTTCTTATTAAAGGAAGATAGAGACGAATTGTAGCAAGTGGTTTTCACCCACATTGGGTTTCCACCTTATATCATGGTGTTCATGTGTGCTCTTTATGTGTGATGATTTGTTCTGTTTTTACTGCACTTGTTTACTGTTAATATGGTTACTAATTTTCCGAGGCACTCATTAAATATCAACTAACTGAATCATAAGTTTATTGGATATACGCTAGTTGTATAAAACAGAGTTGCGTATATACATGGATATCCTTAACTGAAGTAGCGTATATGGATCTGAGCATGAAAGTGAAAATATCATTGATTTGTTAATACTGATTCACCCCCCTCGCTCTCAGTATTATTTCCAGCAACTGGTATCAGAGCAGGTCCTTTGGTAGAAGCTTGATCGCTTGAAGGAGATCCGCTGAACAATGAGAAAGAAAGCGCATCAAAAGAAGAAGACAACTCAAAGGAACAATGACAGCCTGCCGTTGAGTGGAAGTAAGTATTTAGATCCTGAATCACCTCAGATTGAAGATGAACAAGCAAATGAAGCATCAAATAAAATCATAGATCAACAAGAGCTACTTAGAAAAAGGGAGAGTGCACTCAAAGAAGAAATTATCAATTTAAAAGATCAGCTGGAATGTGCCTTTAGAGTTTGTCAAATGCTATAGGAGCTGAATGAGGAACAAGAAAAGGATATTCTCAAGCTAAGGCAGCAAGTGGAAGAAGGAAGAAAGTCTGAAGAAATTTTGAAGAAGCAATGTCTGGAAAAAGAAGAACAACACTAGGTTGAGGTAAATATATTGAAAGGTAAATTAGAAGAAAATGATAAACTATTATGATTTCAAGATAGTAGTAAGACTTTGGATGATATTCTTGGTAGTCAAAGGTCACCTGCTATTAAAAGTGGTCTTGGTTTTTATGAATATGCTAAAGGTGAATGTAGCTCACAAGGTGAGGCAAGGAACTCTAATGAGAAATCTAAAATGATCAACATGGAAATGAGAGACCAACAACAAAGGAAAGAAATTTCTCAAAAGAAATCTTTTGCTCCTAATTGTGGAAGTGATAGATGATTATTTCCTGCATTGAATAATGTTGAATGTTATGTATGTCATAATCTTGGACATGTTGCAGCTAGATGCAGAAGAAGAATAGCTCAAGACCGTCACACAAGATCATCACATTCGAGGTAGTTTATGGGATATTGTTTTGCTTGCAATATGTTTGGTCACAAAGCCATTGACTATTTTAGGAGGAATATGAAACATGTAAGATGTTATGCATGTAACAAACTTGGACACATAGCAAAGGAATGCAGGAGAAGATTTTTGGCACCATACCAAAAAGAGAAAACATCATCACAGTTGAAGATATGGAAGAAAAAGGAATTACAGCCAGAAAGATGTGGCATAACAGAATACACAGACATGGTAGACTTAGAGGAAGCTGAAAGTGTGGAACATCAGTGTTGTGAATCTCATACACAGGTATCATGAATACAAGTCGCGTATATACATGATATAGACACTGCACAGTCACGTATATGATGCTTTGAAGAAAAGCAGCAATATAGAAGTCTGATATGGTTCAGTCAGTGTTTGATGATGGCATAGGTTTAGGGGGAGCATATGCTTCAAATAATGCATTGTTGGCATTTTGATGAGTTTGGTGATGATGCTTATGTAGCTATATGATACATCTTGCTACTTATTGTTGGTCAGTCAAAAGAATGGTACTGTAGGTTACAGGTCTAGATGCTAATGAAAAATGTTTATGGTGTAGATCATACATGGTGTATGATATTTTTTGATCATGGTGTTGATTAAATTGCTGGTCTTTGTTTTGTTAACTCACTATGTATGGGATGGATGATGTAATGGTTCTAGTTGTTGAGTCATGTATAAACAATTGGTATATCCCCACTTGATTGGGTGGATGAGTTTAAAATGTTGTATTCCCACTTGGTTGGGAAATTGATGTATGTATAGAGTCATGTTATGCCTTTGCAGACCTTTCATGTACTCATGGGGAGCATGGACGGATAGGTACATCTTGGCATGTACAAAGGGGGAGCTTAATCAGAGATTTCAACTAGTACTCAAGGGGAGCATGGACAACAGAATGTAGATGAAAGAAGAGAATATCTTGGTTCGCCCTTTGCCCTTGATGTCAAAGGGGGAGAGTGACTTAGTGTGGTTGTTGCCATGAAGTCCAAAGGGGGAGATTATTGGCATTATGATACAGGTGTTTTCCTTGATGGAAACTCTCTCAGATGACAGATCATAGTGCAGTAGGTCAAGGGAGAAGTATACGCAGGTTAATCTTGATGAAAGAGTGTATACACGCGGATTAGTGAAACAAAAGGCATGTACATGTACACATGCAGGTTCACAGAAGGAAAGGCATGTGCATGTCGGAAAACTATGTTTTGGTTCGTAGTATTTGGTCCATGGTATTTTGGTATTGGTCCATGGTATTTGGTCTGAAATTTTGACCCTAGGTATTGGGTCCAAAGTATTGGTTCTATAATGGTTTTGGACCATGGTTTGAGTAAGGCCTAAGGCTATAAAAAGGAAATGAAATCATTTGGCAAGGGTATTGACTCAAGGATTGAATATCTGATAAAGTGTGAGATCTATTATGCTGGTTATGGGTTTGTGATGCTTAGCTTGATTTGAATGAAGGATGCACCCATGCAGTTGATGATGGATGATGGATCGTGATCATGAGGCTTGGAATGTATTATCATTATGTGGTTTATGGATAGACTAGATCTGAGTTCTTGATGCATGTTTTATTATATGAATGTTATGATCTAGGTATGCGTTATGTCTGGAACAACTGCAAAGTTATGAGTAAATATTTTCAGATCTGTATGTGGGTTGGCTTTGGTAAAAGTGTGTATGTACACCAGTTTGGTTCATCATAGTAGCGTATACATTATGAAATATGATCTAGTTATTGTTGCATAGTTCTGTTGTCTGGTGACTGTGTTGTTGACAAGGTTTCAGTGTTTCATTATTGCGTGATTCAGAGATCGGTGACGCAGGTGTAGTTGATGGATGTTTTGCAGTGGTGATTGATTTTGTACTTCAATGTTGTTGATGGGTCCAGTATGAAAATTGGATGAAACGTGGCCTTTAGATTATGGTGTTATGCTTCAGGAGTATCCAGTATGAAAATTTATGAAACGTGGTCCCTGGAGGAAGAAAGAAGATCATAGAGTTCTGTAGGCTGGTGCCTATATACTGGTAAACATATCGGCCAGTACAAGAGTTAGGGGGTTGTAGCTCCCTTCTAGGAGCAACTAGAAAACGAGAGAAGGTTGTTGCCTTCTGCAGGTAGAAGCCTACATACTGGTATAAGGCTGCACCAGTACAATTGTAAAAGGAAGTTTCTTATTAAAGGAAGATAGAGACGAATTGCAGCAGGTGGTTTTCACCCACATTGGGTTTCCACCTTATATGATGGTGTTCATGTGTGCTCTTTATGTGTGATGATCTTTTATGTTTCTACTGCACCTGTTTACTATTAATATGGTTAATAATGTTCTAAGGCACTCATTAGACATCAACTAACTGAATCATAAGCTTATTGGATATACGCTAGTTGCATTAAACACAGTCTCGTATATACGTAGATATCCTTAACTGAAGTAGCGTATATGAATCTCAGTATGAAATTGAAAATATTATTGATTTGTTAATACAGATTCACCCCCCCTCTCAGTATTATTTCCAACAATCTCTTCCTGGCTCTGGTCTATCTTTGCTTCTTGAAGTGGAGGCATCAACAAAGCTCTTCTTGGCTTCCATGAAGGTTTCCTTAGCGTGCTCCAAATCAAACTCTGCTTCTTTCATTGGAGCCTTATGAACCCAAGTGCAATCTTCGGGCTATTTTCCTTTATCATCTCCCATCTTGATTCCACTTTGCAGCACAATGTTCACATTTGTGTATTCCTCGCGTAGCTCAGACCTCATCATTTGCAGGTTCTGAGTCGAGGGAGGTGGTAGCGCTCTCTTGTCACGTATCATAGCTATCAGCCTATGACAATCCTCTGTCTCATGATCAGACAAGGTACAATATAGACATGATGGATGTGTCAGGTTCATACAATCACAGGAATAATGTCTTGGCCCTCCGCAGTTATAGCATATCAACTGTTCGCAACCTCTTCCAGGTCCTCTTCCACCTCGGCCTCATCCATGCCCCTGAAATCTGGTTTGCGCCACTCCTGCATTCTAGTCTAGGGGCCGCATTTCAGCTTGAACTCTATAGGTGGGAGTTCTATCCATCATCAGCTCATAGCTTCTACAAGTGCACTCATTGTGTCCAACCGATATACAAAAATTGTAGAACAATTGTTGCAAATTCTGCATGTGCTTTTGTAACAAATGGAAGTTGTGCGTAGCATGATTTCCTCCTATTTTACAAATCGTGCACCACAAAGTAGGTGCTGCACTAGGTCTTTCTTGCACTTTGGGCCTTAACAGCATCGATCCTTCTCCCATGAGGTGATTCATGAACATAGGGAAGTGGTCCTTATCATGACCCTGACCCTTGCATTTTATGCACCACACCTCTTCACACACTTTTGGTCAGGCTGTCCTATCCTGTTTCAGACTCTGAATCCCAAGGCATAAGTTTTTCAATTGTGCATGGATCTACTGAACTCCTAAGTTAGGATCCTGCATCGGGGTTTCATGCAACCTCATCGCAATCTCCAAGGCCTCTACCTGAGTCATTAACCTCTGTGCAACAATGTGTTCCTCAAATGCGACATTAGCGATGCTACAAACCATTCGTGGTGATTTCCATCTGTCAAAGTCATATTAGCTTCACAAATCGTACACTTCAATCTCTGTTCTAGCTCCCAAGGAGTCTCGCCTGGTAGCATTGTGATCTCTTTGAATCTAATGATCGACTGCATTTCTAACTTCAGCCTGCTAAATTCTTGGTTTGGCACAATTTGGATATTCATAATTCCCGCATTCGGATTATCAGTAGAATGCTTTATATACCAGGTCAGCGCGCGATCCTTCAGAGCGCTGACCTGCATTGCTTTCTTTATATTATCATCCATAACTCCTTGCACTTCCCATACATCTCTTATCATGAGCCAAAACTAGTCCGGATATTCATTTCGTACTCCCTTAAACACAAGAAACTTTATCATGCTTGCCATACTGAATCGCGGTGGTGGCAGAGGTGGTACGGGTGAGGATGAAGGTGAAGGTGGTGAAACTAGTGGTGGTGTGGGTGGGGCTGGTATGCATGGAATCCTTTGCCTTATCAAATTAATTGCACTTCGTGGTGAGACCTTCACGAGCTCTTCCTCATCCCCTCATGGAGGTGAAATCAAAGGGCTATTCTCTGGTCCCTTACTTCCTTCGTTTCTGTATGTTTTTCCACTTCGCGTAGCTCCAAACATCAAGGTAATTGCATATCTCTCTTTTCAGAGAATAGCATTTTAATCCAAGTATTCGGAGACTATACATTCTTACCTCGTGGTCCCTTGAGAAAGCATTTCTCTGCCTCACGATAGCTAATTAAAGTATCTACCATGAACTTAGTAATGAATCCTCCTATAATCTAATCGAGCTAGTGGTCAATAGCATCCGCGATGTTATCCTCTGATGCTTCCAATCTGTGCGCCAACTCTGGGGTCCACACAATAGGATTGTGGAGTTTCCACCTTCCTTGCCTATTTGCTAGCTTTGCGATCTACTCGTACAACTCAGTAGGGAAAGATGCAAATATATTTCATGGATCCCTGTGTACAGGTAGCAGTCTAACCACTCTTCTTTTGTCAGTTACAGATTCCTATTCTCCTACATCATGAATTCGTGAATTCTTCTATCTAGCCAACCTTTAATTTCCTTCTTCGTTGGATTCCAATGATATGACATTAGACATCTCTATGCAAATTTTGGTCCCAACAATGGAACCATTTGTTGGCTTGATGGGGCTTAAACTAGGGTCGAATTTAATTAGCCAAACAAATCCCTGTACTACTGGCCCTTTCGACAACAACCTGTGGAGCGCGGACTGAGGTCTCACTCGAAGTAGTATGGGGGGATGTGGGAACCAAGTTTCCACACCCTTGAGATGTTTGAGAGGTCGATTTAGTCCAATTGTGAATATCTTCATGCAGATTGCTTCGCGCACTATCCTAACCTACGAGGCCTTCACAATCTATTATACTTGCCTTCACACAACCCTAACCAGGGGTTGAGGTGGTTCCACACTACTAGGACAACAATCTGCACTACTTCCACAAGTCACACCATGTATCTTACTTATCTTCTTATAATAGTTAGTTATCTTCGTGTAAATAGATACTTTATCTTATATTCACTTTATCAACACGTTCATATAAGTTCACGTAACATATAAACAGTGGAATTGCAATTTATACCCAATACATTCAATGCACAAAATAGGCAAAATATACACAAAAATGATTTAGAACTTCTCTTTATTAATTCTTCAAAGGATATAGACTCGACTCACCCTGCACACTCAACTACAGGGGTCTGCGCACTTAGCTGCAGACTACTAGGCCTCTACGCACTCAACCGCAGAGCCTTCTCCTACTCTACAACCCAACGACTTGACTCAACACTTAGAGAAGAGTTAATTCTCCTAATTTCTCCCTTCATTCTCCCCTTTACAGCTTAGAGCCTTGCTCTATTTATACAATCTCATGATCCGCGGATCATGAGTAGATTTCTAAAGCCGACATTACATTACAAAAATGAAGGCGGACAACCCTATGACTCATTTAAAATCTTCATGCTCCGCACCCAAAAATGTGGAGTCTTTACATCGGATTTGGTAAAAATCTGGGCTTTAAGCCCCAAAACTTGCGTTGGGGGATCCTGCGCCCAACATGGGTTCTGTGGATACCATCAGATAAATATCGCGCCAAAAGTCAGGAGTAAGACTACTTTCGTGACTATGTGGGAATGCTTTTAGTATACGGTAATGCCTTTTGGACTTAAGAATGTGCCGGAAATATTTTTTCATGTAGTCATTATGGCGTTCAAAGAGTTCATTCATAAGTTTTTGGAGGTATCCTTTGACGATTGGACAGTGTTTGGGCTGGTAAAGTGCCATGTAGCTAGTTTGTGCTTAATGTTGGATATGTGCTAGAGGTATCAGATCGTGCTAAACTTGAAGAAGTTTCTATTTTGCATCCCTTTCTGAATCTTTTTGGGTCATGTAGTGTGCATAAAAGGCTTAATGGTGGACCCTGCTAATATCATGGTCATAATTAACTAGGAGGCAACACGGAGTGTTAAATAGTTGTGCGCGACACTAGGTCATACTGGATACTATCGAAAGTTCATCAAGAGTTATGCCCAGATTACCACGCTAATGGAAAAGCTATTGAAGAAGGATGCTACATTATGTTGGAATGAGGAATGTCAATGGAGCCTGGATTTGTTAAAGGAGAAAATGGTCACCACGCCGATCCTAGCCTTCCTAGATTGGAAGAAGGAATTTCATGTGGATGTGGATGTGTCATGTATTGCATTGGGAGTAGTACTAACACAGGCCATGAAGGATAACTAGATCACCCGATAGCATTTGCGAGTAGGAAGCTTTGGAAGGATGAAAATAATTATTCGATGACAGAGCATGAAGGGTTGGCTATGGTGTATGTGCTCCAAAAGTTCAGCCATTACTTGATAGGTAGACACTTTAAGATGTATACATACCACTCTGCATTAAAATACCTGGTCAACAAGCCTGCGTTGGGGGGGTGACTATACAGATGATTGTAATTGTTTTAGGAGTATGATTTTGAACTAATTGTGAAGCCAGGGAGATTAAATGTAGGACCCAATCATTTGTTTCCCATTGAAGCTGGAGAGGAGCCTAATAATTTAGAGGATGTGCAGCTCTTTGCGGTGCTTGTAGCGGATAATCATTTTGTAGAAATTATCCACTTCCTGGAAACATGAACGGCTCCATAAGGATACACTAGTCAACAAAAGAAGGAATTGGTGGTGCGCGCGACAGAGTTTTCTATTATTGTAGGTCACTTGTATAAAATGGGATCAAATGAAATACTGCGATGCTATGTGCCAGATTTTGAATGTAGAAGTATACTAGTTGAACCAAATGGAGGAGATGCGGGAGGCCATTATACAGGAAAAGAAACAACGCAGAATATTTTACACATTGGGTTATGGTGGCCGACATTGCATAAGGATTCCAAAGCATATTTTAGGGTGTGCAATGCATGTCAAAGAACTGACAAACCATCACAGAGGGATGAGCTGCCTTTGAATTGGCAGGTATCATTGCAGCCATTCAAGAACTGGGAAATTGATTTTGTAGGACCAATTCAGCCTCAAAGAAAGAAGACGGGTGCATGGTACATCATCATCGCAACCAAGTATTTGACCAAATGGGCGGAGGCCTAACCCATGAAGGACTATACAGGGGAAATAGATGCGAGATTTCTGTTTGAGTATGTATTGACCAGGTTTGGTTGCCTGGAGATTTTAATGAGTGATCGCGGTATGCATTTTCTTACTGAAATGATCAACGTGCTGACAAAGGAATTCCAATTTTATCATCAGAAGAGTATGCCATATCACCCTCAAGCCATTGGGACAGTTGAAGTGTTTAATAAGATATTGGAGAAGACACTCACAATGGTTTGCAACATGCAAAGGAATGATTAGGAAGTGCGCGTACCAGCTGTTTTATAGGCCTATAGAACTACTTGTAAAAAGCTTATTGGTCATACGATGTTTAGATTGGTCTATGAGGTAGAGGCTATGATGCCTATGGAGTATATTGTGCCTAGTCTACACATAAATGAATTCACAGGGATGGTGGACTACAAAGACCTAGAAGAGTGGCTCGCACAGCTGACAGAGCTCGAGGAAGACAGGTTTTTGGTTGGATTCCATCAGCAGGTGCAGAAGGAATGTGAAAAGGCATGGCACGATCAACACATCAAACTACACACCTTCAAGGTAAATGATTTAGTTTTATTATGTGACAACAAGTTCAATAAATTTCCAGGAAAATTTCAGGTGCATTGGCTAGGGCCAGCTTGTGAAATTTAAATGGAGATCCATTTCCAGGAAAGGTAAATAGCAGTCGATTGAATCCATACACCAGGGGTCCGGTCTGATGAATACATTATGGTAGCATAGTCCTAGCACTCTAGGAAACTACAAGGAGGCACAGGACTATAAACTACATTGCCTGGGCTGTAGAGTTGCGCAACAGGGCCTCTGTGTGAAACAAGAGGATGTCATAGTACTAGAAGAAGCACGAAGGGAGTTGGGCTATAGAGGTGGAGACCACACAGTGCAACAAGAAAGTGATTGTTACCGTCATTGTTCATGATTTGACTACCAGAAGACAGTTAAAACGAGCAAGCCGTCGGAATTTAAGGCAATTAAGGCTAAATTTAAGAGTAAAATCTTGGGGAATCTGCCGCCAATCTCACATTTATGGACGAATTTTGGGGGAACGGTTGAATTTGAATTCGAATTTTCCTATAAATTACAGGTGGCCATCCAGTGAGAAAAACTTTGCATTCTAAGAATTTATGAGTTGTGTTGTTTGTTGTGCATGAATCATGAGTTCTTTGAGGATTTTCTCACAAGTGTTGTGTTCGCTCAGTATTCCGATTCAGACCGAATTCTTATTCGAGACATCATGTTAGGACCAGGTACCACAGAAACTACAAGCGTTAGAGAGACTGTTGCCTCTAAGGGAGATACCCCTGAGTTTGTGAGTATGGAGGTTCTAGCAATAGTGCCTACAGTGCCAAGGCCGCCTAGGCCAAAGCCTACGCCGATGAGAGAGGTCCCTAAGCCAAATAAGGATAAGCAAAAGAATTCGATGTCGATGCACAAGTCACCGAGGAAACATGTAGCTACATAGGCACAGTAGAAAGAAAAGTCGAGAGCGAAGGGGAAGGGGAAGGTGGTTGATCTGGAGGCAGAGGAGGGCACAGAGGATGTTGACATTGAGGGGGTGGACCCTATTTGAAAACTACCACAGTATATCTCTCCACAAAAGGGTAAGCTAAAGGTCCCCAAGGACCCCGATTTCGGACAATTCTCCCTCAACACTCCCTTGTTGCCGGAGAATATTACCTTTGAAGGTCTGCACTTGGTACGGGTCCCACATTTGAAGCCTGAAGATTGGGATTTGGCAGGCCTTGAATGGTTCCCCCACCTTGCTACTGACACCTTCATGTAGAGGGTCTTCTACAAGGAGTCTAGAGTCACCACGTTGGAACCAACGGAAAGGATTCACAGAGTCAACAAGTCAGGGTTGTTGAACTTGTTATGGGTGCCACACTACCATCATTCAAACATAAACCAAATCGTCATCAGACAGTTTTTGTGCCTGGTACATGACGGATTCCTATGGTTGAATGAGATGATCCCCATAACTGACATGTTCATCCATAGGATCACATTATTATTGCACTCTAGACTGAATCTGGCCAAGGCATTTGGCAGAAAAACAAGCGAGTACGACCTCGCTGAGAAGATGAAGCACAAGTTTAATCTTGTCAAAAATCCATGTGGGTATTCAATTACTAGCATTACCGACCCCGTAGTTAAGATTTCCATGCAACTTTTGGCTAGCAAGGTGATGAGAAAGTGTCACACAGACGAGGTGTTGGCACCGGTAGTTTCTTTGGTGGCTAAGTGCATGAAAAGCATACAGTTCAACTGGGCACGCTACCTTTGTAGCGATTTCCTCGCGAACTACAAAGAGGCGCAAAATGAGAGTAATACTTTTCACTATTCATGGTTGTTGCTCTCAATAGTGCTAGTCACGTGGGACTTGCCGGAGGAAAACCAATTTCCTCCTGTGGAGAAGTATTTACCAGAAGCAGCAAAGTTTGCATCTCTTTGGGTGACAAAATATGATGTGAGAGTAATGGAAAGCAAAGTCTTCTCAATGCTGATAGAGGCATGTATTCGCGTGGCCATCAACCAGAAGTCGTCGTTTTCACCAACCGTGTTCGAGCAGTTTCCGGGGTACACAGAGTTCAAGGTAGACTTCCACCATATTTACATTTGGGCACGCAAGATGTTTGACCATAAATGGTTTGACTTACCCTACCTTACCACAGATGACGCGATTGCAGAAGTCATTAAGCATTGGCCAGCATACTAGAACATTCCATCCGATGAGGCCACCAAGACTAGTAAGTCTACGAAGAAACAGAAAAATGAAGTGGTCAGAGAGAAGGTACAACTGTTGATTGAAAAGAGGAAGAAAGAGGTCAAGGAGAAGGTCCGAGCAGAAGTGAAGTGTGTTGCAAAATAACAGGGAGAGCAGGCAAAGTGCAGCTCCGACAGAAGCCAGAAATCTTCTTCGACCTAAACGGAGGAAGAAGAGCAGTCAAATTAGGGTAGCAGAGATCGGTAGGAAAGTAATCCCTTCCGGGTGAAGTGATATAGGGAGTAGGAGAAGGAAGGACCATTCAAGAAGACAAAGGCATCAAAGTCGTCACTAGATCCCATTACCTTGAAATAGGACGACTTGGATGATATTGGCGATAAGGTGCAGGATATAATGGCAGAACCGTTGCAGCAATTTGAACAGCAGTAGAAGCAACTGTTGGTCACCATATAGTTGGGTCTACATGAGATGTAGATCCAAATAACTAGACTTCAGGCTGGTGCAAGACAGAGCAACGTGACATCCACTAGTTTGGCACCCGGGACCACTCAAGTAGCAGAGTTGGTTCAAACAATGGATCTCTAGGCAATCGCACTGCCTGATGGAGCTTTGAACATGGAGGTGGCCACTGACAAGGCGATTGTCAGCACTTTGAAGAATGTGGGCCTGAACTCGGCCGTGCCCCCCAGTAAGTTCCTTCACACCTTGCAAGCAGGTGTGATCACAAAGCTTAAGTCCTAGGAGTAGTGTGCGCTGAGCATGATCAACAAATATAAGGTTAACAATGAACATATGTTCATTGAAAAGACAACCGCACTGGAGGCATTGAAGAAAGTACAGGCAAAAAACGATCACACTACAGCTATGATGGCTGAGGAATGAAGAACAGTCCTTGAACTGCATGTCCTAGAGGAAGTGCCAACGGACGCCAAGATTTGAAAGCTGGCTGTAGGTGTGCACGAAGAAAAAATAGAAGTGGGCAAGGTTCATTTTGAATTGAACCTAAAGATTATAGAGCTCGAGTTGAAGTCACAACCTTCAACTCCACCAGAGATTAGAGAACATCGTGAGGTAGCTGTAAAGGATGGAGTCACGACAGTATATGTCGTAATGACGCGTTGCACCGCACTCTTTGAGTAGTCCATAGAGGTAGTCACGACACTGCAGGAGGATCCTAACCTGCAAAGGTTGAATACAGAAGACCATGAATTACAACAGTAGTATGATGAAGTAAGAGCGATGGCCTACACCATCGCTATATCACAGTGATTGGCTAAGGTACATGAGGCAAAGAAGTTTCTCAAACAAGTGGAGGAAGCATAAAGGAAAGAGGCAATCCTCAAGGCTAGATTGGGGCCTTGGCTAGAAGTGACCTATGTTATCTCTTCCACCATTGAGGAGAAGTTGGCAAGCCTACAGAAGGCACAGTAGAAGATAAAGGAAGACAGTGCAGGACCAGCAACCGAGAAGCTGGTGGAGCAGATCAAGTACGCTACCATGTAGAGTGCGACTGAGGTAGCAGTGGCATAGGTCAAACTAGGAGGTCTCGATAGTAAGATATCTACACCAGTAGAGTGACTCAGGAGTGAGTCATGATATTTGTGTTGGGGGCCTATTGGGATAGTTCCCTTAGGGTCACTTTTGGGGCAAAAGCCCAAGTTTTGGGGCAAAAAGCCCAAGCTTTGTTGTAAATAATGTAAAGTCTCCGCAAAATGTGGTTGTGGAGTGTGTAGATGGTAAAGTGTCATAAAGGGTTTTAACCTTATGTTATGTAAGTTGTGTTTTCTTTTATAGACCCACCCATGGTCTGCATGTATAGAAAGGAGATTCTTAGAGAGTCTAATAGATAGATGATAGAAAGTTAAAAAGAATGAAGATGTAATGGGTCATTAAGAGTAAGAGAGAAGAAGTATTAGAGTAGAGGAGAGGATCTACAACTGTGTGGACAGAGGCCTAGAGTAGTGTCTGTAGCTGAGTGCGCGGACCCATACATCTAAGTGCGTAGGGAAGTCTTGAGTCTATAAGAAGAACAAAAGCATTAATAAAGAGATTACTCCAGCAATTCGTGAGTTTTGTCTATTTTTTTCTGTTATGAATGAATGTGCTTTCATGTTATGACAAATGATGGTTTTATGAATTAATACTGTATTGATGCGTGATTTTACATGATTTACACTGTCATATGAACATAAGTAATAATAACCATTTAGTGAAGAATATCTTATTGCATGTTAAGGTTATCAGAAACTGAAGCTGACCCAGGTAAATACAGAACTAAGGGTAATTACAAAGGTGCATAAGTGGTTGATTCACTTGTTTAGGGTCCACGAAAGATAGTCGTAGACCTTCAGCGAGGTATAAAATCTAATAAAAGGAAGTTATATCGATAAGCCTTAAAGGCTTATCGATCTGCGTGAGGGTAGGTTTAGGGCATAAAACAACATCACACTCATCTCTGGGTGCGGAAAATTGGTTCTAGCATCCCCCCATACTGCTTGGAGTGAGACTTCAGTCTAATTAATGCCGAAAGGGCTAGTAGTGTAGGGATTTGTTTGGTAAACTTAACTCTGAAACTGGGTCCTGACCCACTAAGCCAACATAAATTTTCTTTTTATGCTACTTTATTCACAAAATTCATCAAACTCATTTGAAGTAAATTCTTGACCTTTGTCTGACCTTGCACACTTTATTTTGCAACTTGTTTGATTCTCATCCAGAGGTTTGAAAATTTTGAACTTTTTAAATGTTTCTAATTTCTCCCTTAGAAATGCAACCCAAGTAAGCTAGTATACTTTTTAATAACCAACATGAAGTATCACTCACCATTTGGAGCCTCAATTCTTGAGGATGGCCCACATAAATCCGTATGGACTAGTTGTAAAGGTTTGTTGGTGGATCACTATTCTTTTGTTTTGCAACGTGCTCGGGCTTGCTTCCCTAGTTAGCATGACTTGCAGAAAGTATTATTTGGATTTGTAATTTTTGACAAATCTCTTACTACTTCCTTTTTGTTATGATTTATGACATGATCAAAATTCAGGTGCCTCAGTCTTCTATTCCAGAACCAGATTTCATTAAGATTCCCCAAATAAAACTTCCCATTTTCTTCCTTGAGAATGTATAAATTATTTGAGGTTCTCAGAGCCTTTGCTACTATTTTTCTTACGTTTGTTGACTTTATTTCACAATCTTGAGAACAAAAGGTAATAGCATACCCTTTGTCACACATTTGACTTACAATCAACAATTTTTGCTTAATTCCATCTACGAAAAGAACGTCTTAAGGTTTACCTCTTCTATTGTCTAGTCTCATAGTGCCTTTGCCCATAATCCTACCTGGAGTGTCATTACCAAAAAAATACATTTCCTAATTTATTTTCATTGAGTGACAAGAACTTAATTTTATCACTCATATGCCTGGAGCATCCACTATAAACATACCAATAGTTGTTTTGGTTTTGAGCATATAGAATAACGCCACGTCTATCTTTCTTTTCCTCATTTTTCTTCCTCCCAAACCATGGGTTCTTTTTGTATTTTCTTATCTTGAGATGTTGATCTAAAGTTTCTAACTCTACACTTAGTTTCTTTATGAAAAAACTATGACAATTAAAGCATTCAATAACATCAAATAAGGGAGAAAAAGGATTGTTTTACCTAAAAGTATTTTTTCCCAAATTTTCAAATTGGTTATTTCTATTTAACTGATAATAATAATTTATTTGATTCCTTGTCTGATTTCTTCTAAAATATATTACGCCGTTCACAACCTTTTGACCAAATTTGTTTACAAAAATAACAATAGCCATAGAAAAAAATTATGTACCTAGGAGTAGCTTTTGTTTGAGAGCATGATCCCCTAAGCATTTGATTACCTTGTCTTCGAGGGAAGTGGGACTTTTGATGATTTGTCATCTGATCTTTGAAGTTGTGAGAGGCTTTGCTGTAGAACTTTCTTGGCTATTGATTAGTTTTGATGTTACTATGAAGTTAATGATTCTTCACTTGTTCAATGTGTTTGTTGCTGTCAATTTTCATTGACTATTGTTGAGATGCATTATTGTCATTTTTCTTTCTTTCTACTTGTTGATTGTTTTAATTCCTTTGAATTCCATTACCGTTACTTTCTGTGAGTTCTTTAATGAAATTGATAAGTATTTTGTCTTCAAATTTCTTGTTACTTGTTTCTCCCTCATAAATTGTTACTTGTTTATCCCTCATAAGCCAAGCCAATATTTATTAAAGAGGATCTTTGAGCAGTATGAATTTCATATAACTTTTCAGAACCTTTAATATGCTTTAGATTTTGATTTAGTTGAGCCCGAGTTTTCTCCAATTTCTTTCTTAAAGAGACGACCTCTTCTAGTTTTTCACATTCTTTTCCTTCCTCTTTTAGTTGTTGCATAAAATGTCTTCAACCTTATTTTCTTCTTCCAACTCTACCTTTCATATGCAGAGTGATGAGTCTTAAAATTCAGGTTCTTTTACAGACTCAATCACTAGCTCTTTTTATTTTTTATTCTTTTTTTAAGTCTATTGATTTCTTCCGAGGCAATGATTAATTCACCTTCCAATTCTACCTCACCCTCTTCTTCACTTGACTCACCTTCATTATCTCCTTCATTTTGGGTTTCTAAGGACATGAACATGAAGTCACTGATTCCTCCATCATCAAAAGATTGTACATTATAAGAGCTACTATATTCTTGGGTATAAAAGCTTCTCTTTTTTAAAAATCCTTCTTAACTCTCTTATATTTATTTTTTTCTTTGCCATCAAATTTATTACTTTCAATTTTAAATGGACATTTAGATGCATAATTTCCTACTCTTCCACAATGAAAACACTTTAAAGGAAGTTTACCTTTATGTTTTTCAATTCCTTTCTTCAATTTTTCTGACAAACTTAGACTCTTCATTATCTGATCCAAAACTTGAGCATTCTTGGTCATTGATTTTCTTATCTTCTTTAAATGTTGCACCCTTGTTGTATATTTTCCTTTTGTAGTCCTCACTTCATAGGTTGTTAATATCCCAAGTAATTGATCCATTATCAAATTTTCAATGTTAGTCATCTCCTCAATGGTTGATACCTTGGCATTGAATCTAGCAAGTTGAGATCTCAATATTTTTTGAACTATAATGGACTCCTTTATAGTTTCATCAAGACTTTTCATGAAATTTACTATCTCATGCCACTCCTTGGAAAAAATTTCGTACATCTTCATCCTCATTCATTTCTAACAACTCAAATTGCATTTTATAGACTTATAGTTTGGCCCTTTTTACATTTTTATGAGCTTCATAGATTTTATTAAATTTATCCCATATATTTTTAAGTCTTAAAATGCATTACTTTAAAAAAAATTGTTTCAGAGAATCAACTTAGAATTGCATTCATTTATTTGGAATTATATGAAAACTCAAGATTGTTGTTTATGTTAAGAAGTATAGGTGGCTCTTTGTAGCCATTCTCTACTGTACCCCATACATTTTCTCCAAGAGACATTAGATATGTCCTCATTCTCATTTTCCAAAAGGTATAGTTTGTTCCATTGAAAATAGGAGTTTTATTGGTAGAGCATCCTTCTTGGGTGGCCATGTACCAAGTTTAGATTTTCCTTCCAATTGTTATACTAATGCTAAAGGAACCTTTCTCTGATACCAATCATTGGAAACTAAGAAAATACTAAGAGAGGAGGTGAATTGGTATTTTAAAGATTTTAACAATGTTTAGCCAGTTTTTAACAATGAGCATAGTTATTTAAATGTTCATAATTTAACCATGAGATAAATACACAAAAATACTATCATTATCACACACATAAGAAGCACATAGAGACACCATATATTTGTTGAAACGAGAAAACCACCAATATTTTTGGTTTGAAGTGAATGCAAGCACCAAATTCTTTTTACATCATATTTTGTAGGCACCAACCTACAGGAGGCTCCAACCTCTCTTTTATTTGCCAGCACCGACTTGCTAGAAACACCAACTCCCACCACTAATGGGGACCAACCTGTTAATCTTTTTCAGGCACCTACCTAAAGAAGACAACAATCCCATGATAAATGAGTCAAATATTTGTTCAGACAAGTTCTTATGATCTCATTTTAGCAGCTCTCTCTGTTTCTAATCCTTTTTACTTTTCTTTACAACAACTTTATCTTTTTACCCAATCTCCTTCTACAGCCTTTGTATTTGTCCTTGTATTCTATTATGCTTCAAACTCTTGTCATTTAACAACTTTGTCAAAGTCTTCTTGTGATCTCTCTCTATCTTTCATGCTGCTTATTTCTTCAAAAAAAAAAATCTCCATTATAACTTGAAGCATTAGGTTTATATCAGTCTTAGTTGTCTTTTTGCATTCACCAAAAATTAAATTGCTTCGTATCATGTATTTTGAGCTTCACTAGTTACTTCATTTCAAATTCATAGCATCAAATTTTTAAGGAAAAATGAAACGCCAAGAATCAAAAATCAGTTTAATGTTGAATGAAACAAAATCCCAAATTTAATTAACACGGGGACACCAAAATTCTAATCTATATTGCATCAAATTTCTTTAGGTATTTGGCGCCAAATATTGACTCTATCCGCCCTTGAGGCTTTAGCTCATAGAACCAGGTGATATGACCTTGAACTTAAAGGTCTGAATTCAAGAGATTTTGTTCACATTTTCGTGCAAGTCACCCGGAGGCCTAAATAGCCAAATAGACCGAATGACACTCAAACCAACTTTAGGCCCATCGGTGGTTAGGAGTGTTCGACCTGTGCACTCCTGCTAAGGCCCGAATGACCAAATTACCGAGAAAAACAAAAAAACAAAACAAAACAAAACAAAACAAAAAAACAAAACAAAACAAAATGAAACAAAATAAAACAAAACAAAATAAAACAAAAAATAACAAAAAAAAACATAAACAAAAAAACAAAAACTTTTAACATAGGAAAACATTACAAAACACAACCCCTTGGCACAAATCCCAATATTGTGCCACATCATCAACTGATGTCATACTTGCATCATGATGACATCATCAAGCCATGTGGCATTCTCTAAGTGGTGCCACATGTCATACGAATTTGGCCCACTTGGCTATCCAAAAACTCCAAATCCTCCTTCCACATGCCACATCACTACTAATGTCATTATGCCATGTCACTGCCACCTCTACAAAACTTCATCTTCCATGTCACTCTATAATTCTTCCACCTATCACCTATATCCCACATCAACTCTACCACGTCACCCTACCATGTCGTCAAACTATACGAAGGGAAGAGGTTTGGTTTCGGGTGAAAATTGTGTTTTTCATTTGTAAATTTCTTTTGAGGCTAAACATCGAACTACGTTAAAAGACTTTAAATTTATACTTTTCATCTTGAATGACTAGGTCCCATGCTTGATCAGGGGTTTAGGGATCTGAGGCATTTACCTTGCATGATTTTGATATCTGTTGAACTAGATCAATTGTCCTAAGCTTTGTATGCTTTCGATATCCGCCCAAACTAGCACTAGCCCAAATTGTCCAAACTGGTATGAATGGCCCGAACTCTCCCAAACTAGCCCAAATGGATTGAACTAGATGCCATACTTTAAATTAACTTTCTCATCAATCCTTGGGAATATTTCCAAGTGTCATATACCTTTGGAAAGATATTTCTAAGGATTATTTAGCTATGCACTTTGCAAAAGAATTTGAGTTGATCCACTGCAACCAAAATGTCTTCAAATATAGTTTGTTAGATCAACAGCTTGTAGCCACTACAATACTATGAAAACATAAAACACACATCAAAGGTTGTTTGACATCAATGACAACCAACTGTGACTGTCCAATAGGCTCCCCTTAAGCTTCATACTTCTTGATGTCAATAACGCCTCCTTTGACATCAATGAAAACACTTTTCCCAACAAGAATTACACCAAATTATGGTATTAATCATTCTAAGAGCCTCTATCGATTTCTAGATTGACCAGGTATGGCAACGGTTCATCCAGTATTCAACTGTGGATGTACAAGAATTTTGTGTAATTGGTGGAGAGAGGGTTTATTGGAATGATGATTTTTACTTGGGATCATGTCTTGAGAATTTACGAAATGGGTCTAGGAAGTTCTTGTGGGAAAGTGGGTATGTGTATGAAGGGGATTAGGCACAGAAGGGTGAATGTATGAATGAAAGAACACATGAAAGGATAAGGTTTTGTGGCTGCCAGAAGCACTTATTTTGACTATTGTTTTAGGCTTGTCAAATATACTCTTTGAGATTTATGCCTTTTGTTTTCTGATTAGAATATACTCCCCGACTTATGGTGGCATGCGTGAGAGGGGGAATTACAAAACCTAGAGGGATAATTGAATTTGGATTTTCTTGGGCTCTTAGTAATTCACAAAAAATCACATAGAAGCCTATGTGTTATGGCATCCAAATTCTGAATGTTGTGGGAGATTCTAAGAATGTAATTGTAGTGTTGTTTTAATAAATCCTAATTGAACAAGACTGCAGCCATTTAATTGTCAACCTAGGGTAGGTCTATTATTTCAATGGAGTTTGCACTATCTGTGGTGATACACTACAAGAAGAATGAAAATAGAAAAATAGTACAGAATGTTGTTGAATCAATTGCAAGATTAAATCATTCATGCAAAAATTAAAACACTCTACAGAAATGAAATCACACTTCACGACTACCAAAGAAAGTGTGTGCCACACACTGTACTAATAACTACACCAGCTGGACAACTACCATACTGCTAATGGAATTGGTGTAACAACATAATATAATTATGGAACTGAAGCAGATATATTCTACAAACTATACACTGATAGCAGAAAACCATACAAACAATAAAGGGAAGAAACAATAATGTACAACTACTCTATCGTTACTGTCCATGCTAAAGAGGAGGGCCCTTCCTCCCTAGTAGGGGCATAGGAATGAACACAAGATTAGTTAAACGATCAACTTAGAAATAGTAACAACATCATCACAGTGTCTTTGATGTTAAAAATAATTAAAAGTTAAAAGATCAAAATAACAGTGCTTTCTATGTTGTCCCCATACATGAGAGATTAAGTTTCTCTTATAGTTATTACATACCCAGAATTAGGAATAAATCAGTCATGAGAATCTCACGATTATCATGCTAATCATAAAATAGAAATCGTTATAACCTGTTCTTAAATACAAATGTTATTCAAATACGTTGGTTAAGATCACAATCACAACCTCTTGGATCTGTTTACTTTCTAAATAAACAATTCATAACTTCCAATAGTTGTTGCGTGGAATAGTACCCATGACTTTGCCATATACTGTGTAACAACATCCTATGGTTAAATGACAATTTGGGATGTAACAACAATCAACGGGTAACATCAACCTTGTAATAGCACCCACCCAAGGTGTAATAACGGTCACCTATAATAGCATGTGGTGTAACAACAATACTTGTAACAGTATACAGAGTGTAACAACAATATATTCCATCCAACTCTTAGACCGATCAGTGTGGCTCTTTACTCCATAACCTCATTATCAAAAGAAACACCTGAAAAAGAGGAGAGGATCCAAAAGACTTCTCCAATGCTTACCCCAATCAGCCATTAAAAAAAATATTGCATCGTTATACTCAACAAAAATGGAAAAATAACATGACGGCAGAATAGGTTGTTTATAATAAGGAAAAGGTGATTAACATGTAAATTTTTGTTGGTGTGGAGGGCAAGAGTATCAAAACTGGGGAAAGAAAGTATAGGAAATAGGTATAAAAACTATACCCAATATCTCCCCCAAACTGAAGCAATTGCATGTCCCCATGCAAATCCTCATATTCTCCTGTTATACCTCCAATGCAAGTCTATAAAATTATATGCACTAGGAGTGTCTTCACCAAGAGACTTGTACCCCTATGTAGCCATCAGCTATCATGGTCGGGATTCTTCTTCATAGTCGCACAAGTGGTAATCTGACTGGTATTCTTCCACCGGTAACCAAATTAGAGGACATTTGAATCTAAGTTTGATCCAAAAGGCTCTGAGTGTCTGCACCACCCAGGCATATTCGAGTACTCATGTAATAGCAACCAAAAAATTCCTGAACTCAAAAGGATCTCCTTCTTGTAATCCATCACTTCAAGTCTCGGTGTGCTTAAGGCACCTTGTTACCTACAAATTGAGGCAAATCCCCGTACAGATACATTCTATGGAAGATTTCCTTCGGTTAGAACCAATTAAGAGGGCCTACCTCTTAGTACGCTTATCCCATTTGATGATGTCCTTGCTTTCTTGCTCCATCTATCTCTCGCTTCCTTATTCAAGCACCTGAAACAAGTAAACAACAAAAAACAACAATTGTGATAATAGAAAAATTGTAATTCAACCTACTTAACGAGTCAAGAAACATTAAGCCATGAATATGTAGGAGGAAAAAACATGTAGGAAATCAATCTATAATTGCATATATATTGATATCAAAGACAAATTACAACCATTGTCTTGACGTTGCGGTTCTCCTCTGACAAGACCAGGTTCCCACACACTTCTGCTAGCATTCCATGATGGCCTCAATCAACAATAGTTTTAAGGCTCTTCCCTTTAGGCTTCACTCCAAACCAAATCACACTTCTCCCTCACACAACTAGATAGCTACAATTAGGAATAGCTTGTTGTTTACTCCAAACCAAAATAGCACTAGCACACCAACCTTAACACTACAACACTAGCTTGTACTTGGGAAAAGGGAGGTTTCTATAGGATGAATGGATGGGACATGGATCCTCTTCTAATGGGAGAAGGTCTTATCCCTTGAGGTAGTTCCATCATTATAGGGGTAAGGAGCCCAAACTAACATCATCGACCTCATCCGGCCAAACCATTTACCGGACTTCCATTACGAAACTTCTAGAGCTGGAAGCTTCAGCTCTTAACTTAAAAAACTTTCCATAACAGGACCAGTGTGACTGGAACACAGCTCAATTGCTCCAATCGGTGCTAGGGATAGTGCTAATCTCTGCACATCGGCGCGGGGAAGACAATGGTCATTAGCGTCAGCCTTGTAAACTAGGCAAAACAGAAGTTTCAGGGGAAATGGTGCAAAAGGGAATTGATCTGCTCATGAAGAGGGACACAATGGGAGTTTCTTCATGAAGGAAAAGCATGTGGGGTTCACTGTAGAGGTCCTCCAGGATCATGAAATGGGGAGTACAAGGACAGTGAAAAAATTTTGTGTAACAGATGCCCCCTAAAGCATGAAGGCCAAACTAGAGTGAGGGATGAAATTCTTTATGAATCAGTGCGAGGAACCGTAGTCTATCATCTGAAAACCTACAAGCAAGTACAAATACATATATATAACTGAGAACTCTATCAAATGATATATGAATCATGGCATGGATGTATTCATCCAAAGAATGATCATGTAATTGGATCTAGGTATGGGCGCAACCATCCTTCAAAGAGGATCATAATGAAACCAAGGTATGGTTGCAGCCACCCAATAATGAGAAGGATCACATATGACAACTCATGGTATGGTTGCAGCCATCGGTCTAAAAGAGACATGAATATCAACATAATCATGTCACATCACTTTGCAACTTGGAATTTTGTAATCTGAGTCCAGGGTCTTGCGCTCCAACACGACCCGATCAAAGTATAAATTCTAACATGTGAATAGATGTGTTGACGTTGAACATGCTAGAAAGTCACTTGATTACCAATCAATGATGTAAACTATTAACAAGTGCAAGAGAAACCACCAATAATGACAATGGTCCTCAAGGTACCATCAGCACAATCCACGGAATGTGAATATAGGAACTGAAGTCAAACACCCGTGAAATCACTCGATCGAAAGCCAATGATGTGAACTTGTCATCGAGTGCGAAGAACTTGCCATTAGGGAATGAAAGCTCTAAGGTACTAGAAGGGATTCCCTCGGTCAACTTCCCAGATAATGATTTGAAGTAGACGGAAAGAAACCATGTCGAAGGAGGACCATAATGTTTCCCACATCAAGGACATGAGACGACATGATGCAAAATGATTTTGGATGATACAAAGAATCAGAGATAAGTGTAACTATAGAAGGACAACTCTTGAACATATCGGTGACACGAATGGAAGTTTGGAGGCTTTTGGATCCATGGGATTGGTGGTCATGATGACATGGCAGAGATCAAATGGAAGGCAAAAATGAATGGCCCAACCCAGGAAAGTCAACGATACAAAGGAGGATATCCCAACCCGACACAAAGCAGAAAGTGTCATGTTCAAGAGTGAGCTTCCAACACAACTGATAGATTTTCAAATTTCCCCCACCATTCCTGGCAGGTACCCAAATTATTTTTTAATCACAAGCTTAAAGGGGATAGCATATTCTTGCACTGTAAGTTCATCCTTTGGACAAATCCGGCCTAGTAAGTTTAACGAGCCCTAGGAAGGAGAAGCTCATGTTCGTCATGGTGACAAATCCAATGTCATTTAATAGTTTAATGAGTCAGGCAAAGGTTCAAATCAATATATTTTTCATGTTTAGAGAGTTTGAAAAAGACACGCAAAAGAAAACTCCACATGGTCCCTTTTCATACATTTGTGTCTCTCGAGCCCGGAAAGGTAGAAAATGATGACCATTTCAGTCAAGGAGTACCTTTTTCATAAATAGTGCATCCTAGCCTGAAAAAGGGGTAAACGTATACTAGGTGCATGATGTTTCACATCCGTTAACGAGTTCGAAACAACAAGGGCTCAACCATCTTTTCATTTTTAAAGGGTCAAAAAAGATCTTGAAAGTAGACCCCCCATTTTATTTTCTTTTATGAGTCAAAAGAGAAAAACACTCGGAAATATTTTCATATTAGCTTAACGAGTCAAGAAAAGAGCCGAAACGTGACTCATCCCCATCGTCAAACATCCATCACCTGTTGCTGCACAAAAAGGTAAAGTGTATTATCAGGTTTTTGTAAATATTTTAACCTATTTTGCCTCAAGAACTAGATTTTTAGTCACAATACAACAGTTCAATTCCATGGGTGAATTAATACCATGGGTGGATGTCACTTACAATACCATGGGTAAATTTGATGGGTGGATGAATAATATGGGTGGATGAATACCATGGGTTGATGCCATTTTCTATTCGGATCATTACTACTAAAGTGAAGAGCCTTAAAACTATTGTTGATTGAGGACATCATGGAATGCTAGCAGAAGCGTGTGGGAACCTGGTCTCATCATAAGATAACCACAATGTCAAAATAATGGTTGTAATCATTTTCCCTAGTATGGTCGCCATTTTCCTTAGGTTAGAACCAATCAAGAGGGCTTACCTCTTTGTACTCTTATCCCATTTGATGATTTCCTTGCTTGCTCGCTCCAGTTATCTCTCGCTTCCTTCTTCAAGCACCTGAAATAGGTAAACAACAGCAAACAACAACCGTGATAATAGAAAAATTGTAATTCAAGCTACTTAACAAGTCAGGAAACATTAAGCCATGAATATGTAAGATGACAAAACATTTAGGAAATCAATTGATAGTTGCATATATATTGATATCAAAGAGAGATTACAACCATTATCTTGACGTTGTGGTTCTCCTCTGACAAGACCAAGTTCCCACATGCTTCTGCTAGCATTCCATGATGGCCTCAATCAAAAATAGTTTTAATGCTCTTCCCTTTAGGCTTCACTCCAATCCAAATCAGACTTCTCCCTCACACAACTAGATTAGGAATAGCTTGTTGTTTACTCCAAACCAAAATAGCACTAGCACACCAACCTTAACACTAAAACACCAGCTTGTGCTTAGGAAAAGGGGAGGTTTATATAGGATGAATGGATGGGACATGGATCCTCTTCTCATGCGAGAAGGTCTTATCCCTTGAGGAATTTCCATCATTATAGAGGAAAGGAGCCCAAACTGACATCCTCAACTCCATTTGGCCAAACCATTTACCAGACTTTTGTTACGAAGCTTTTAGATCTGGAAGCTTCGGCTCTTAATTCAAAAAACTTTCCATAACAAGACTGGCGTGACTGGAACACAGCTCAGACACTCTGGTTGGCACTAGGGATGGTGCTAATCTCTGCACATTGGCATGCGGAAGACAAAGGTCATTAACGCCATTCTTGTAAATTGGGCAAAACTGAAGTTTTAGGGGAAATGGTGCAAAAGGGAATTGATCTGCTCATGAAAAGGGACACAATGGGAGTTTCTTCATGAAGGTGAAGCATGTGGGGTTCACTGTAGAGGTCCTCTAGGATCACGGATCGGGGAGTACAAGGACAGTGACAAAATGTTGTGTAACACCCCACAATCTTTTTTTCTGTAAGTGGCTGAGTGTTACCAAATTCCTAGGGTACTCTGGAACAACTTAAACTCACGTATCAATTCATAAACCATTCCTGGTTCTTCCATGATCCATAATGCTTCCCTTTCTTCATTGGTATCAGCTAATTGCATGGCCAGATGCCATTCAATTTGATTCCTCATAAAAGAAAGGAAGGATCGCAACTGCAAATCCCCCATATAGGAGAAAACACTTGCCACCATATTTGTACTGACATATTCACATATTATGTTATGCAAAAACAACTCACAAAGTAATCTTTGTTCATCAAAATCACAAGTACGAAAAATTTCAAGAAAAGTATAGGTAGAAAAACCCAAATAAGGTATGTTTTCAAAGACTTCTTTTAACTGAGACAAATAATAACGTTCACATAGGAACACTAGATATGATGGGGAAGGACACTCACATCCTAGCAGGTTCAAGGTAAGCTCACGAAGCTTCGTCTTATCATTTGTGAGGTCAAAAACTTGTCATTATAATATCTACAGTTGTTCGTCTTTCTTCTTCATAGTGTCCTTATGCCTCCGCTATTCCCACTCTTCCTTTAAACATTTCTCCTTGAGTGAATCCATCATATTTTTATGTTCCTTGAGCATGATCATTCCCTCTTGTAGAGAGAGAATGCGCTGCTTCCATTTCTGTAGTTTTGGTATCAAAAACATTCTTTCAAAACACCATCGTTCATCAGGACTTGGCGTTCTCCCACATGCACTAAAAATTGAAGGTGTAACAGCCTCCCAAGGGTGAAACTGCTCAATTTGGCTATTGGTTCTTGTGTAACAGTAGAGTCATCAATGGTTTTTTATGTAACAATTTCTTTTTCTCTCTGGTTAGCTTCCACTTCCACTACTAGTTCTTGTGTAAAAGTAGTGTCAACCATAGGTTCATGTATATCAGCTTCTTATTTTTCCCCTTGGTTAGCTTATGTTTCCATTGGTGGTTCTTGTGTAACAGCAGCATCGACCAAGGGTTCCTGTGTATCATCTACCAAATTTCTTTCTGTGGAATGCTTCATCTTAGCTGTTAATTCTTGTGTAATAGCAGCGTCTTCAACATGTTTTTTTTATGTGAGCTTCCCAGGACTAAGTTTGTGTTTCCCTTGAAATGGTGTCCACTGCACATACTCTATACCTCGCTGCCACTTGCTCCTTAGAAAAGGCCGTGCAAACAACACCAGGAACATTTTCCTCCCTGGCCCTATCTACAGCCTCAACCAAAGTATCTAACCCGAGGGCTCCTGTCTCTACCTTATCCTCTGCTAACTACTTCCTTATTTTTTCATTTTCTCTTTCTAAACTTTCAATTTTAAGCAACAAGGATTGGGTCTCACTCTTACCTGGAGAGGAAGGTTTCTTCGGCCGAACCTGCTCTTTATCTTCCTGCCTTGCTACCTCCTTATTCTTCTTAGACATGGATGGGGACTCTAGGTGCCCACTAACCCTTATTCTTTGTTTCGGCCACTTATCACCAATTTGCTTGTCAACTGGTCTCTTTCCAACCCTTACTTTCAAGGGTTGGGTCTTCTCCTTGGTTTCCGCTGGAGCTTCCTCAGACGTCCCATTTTTCTTCCTGCAGGTATTCCTAGCCTTCTTTCTCATGAATTCATCCCAGCTCCTATCCTGGTGACTTAGGGCATCTAACACATTTAGCTTGATGAGGTCATGGTTTGTGATGCAAGTCTATCGATGCGCAACTGTCTTCACTGTCATGGCCATATGCCAGATATTTTCCAGCAAAATGTATGGGAGGTTTATCAACTGTCGATGTGGGAGGTGATTTAACAATGGGAAGTGGTAATTGAATACAATTGTTTCCCTTCCCTCACAGGTGATATACTTTACAAAGTAAAGGGTGACATTGGCCCATGGTTGGGGAAGCGACAACCTGTCAATCCCCTTTCCTTTCTTCACCAACCGTTCCTCCGCTTTGATAAAATCCTCCTTCAAGGAGGGGTCATTAATTTTTATGTTAAAAAAACTTTTACCCTCTATTGGTAATTCCTTCACATGGGAAATTACCTCTTCTATAACTTCCATCTATAATCCATGACCTCCATTTGATTCATCTTTAAATTCTTCATGAATTCCATAGAAATTGTCCCATATGATCCTTTTAGCCTTTGGAAAATCCCAAACCAACCTACATCTTTAAAATATTGGCATGCTTTGAGGTAGTTTTCCAATGCCTCAATTGATCCTGGTTCATGTTTAATTTCTACCCCACCCATTTCTACACAATTTCAATGTTGTTCTCCTCTCTTCTCCTCCTTGAGAAATTCTGAAGTGGTTGGCACAATGCTGAATTGTTCTAACTCTACAACTATTCTCCTCCAATTCTGTCTAAGAGCTATGGATGAGGATGCAATGCTTTAGCAATGGGTAAATGGTAGGGTGACACAGGCAGGAATTTCAAAGAAAGATTTGAAATTAGGATTCGTACTGAACAATAACATTTCCTTATTAATTATAAGTTATGGAAGGTCTACTCTGAGGTATAATTCCATTTTTCAGCATGATCAATCATTAAATTATAATGATTACAAGATCATCATACTTTGGTTTCAGTTTTTAAAGTCTCATAGGTCATGCAAAGGCCATGTTGTTAGTGTCAGCCTTTGCAGCCTTCCTCCAATGATCAAATATGCTTTTACAAAGTGGTCTCAGAGTGTCAAAGTCAGATTTTGTCATTTCAGTGAGTTTTCAAGTAAAATTTCGTCACTAGGTATTATGTCTAGGGTTTGTGTTCACTCCTTCGAAATTTTTCCAAATGTTAGTCCATGTCACCATTCAATGGAGTGTACCATCATTCAAAGAGTTTTCATCATCATTTCAGGTTCCAATGGGTCATTTTACACCTTGTTCGTGTTTCAGTTGTGCTTGGGTGAGACTCATTTCCCTCTCCTAAGGTTTTGAAGGTAATTTCTCTTGTATGGTCAAATCATCAACAAAAATTGTGTCTTGATGTTCATACACCTTCCACTATACTTAATGTACCTTATTAAACACTTTTCGTCACTGATATCCCTCAAATTCCTCATTTTCCCACAAACCCTAGTTTCTTGCTACAATTTGACAATTTTCTAGGCTAGGCCTATGTTTTTCACTTTTTGACCCCTTCCCCTCACTCAATCTTTGAAATTATAATTTCCCCTATTTCCTGACATCGCTCCCTACTTCCCAAAATTTCCTCAAGAATTTAGAAGCCCCTTATCCCCTTCATTTCCCTTTATTTCGAAAAATCCCCTGTTCCACACATCGTGGTAGGTTTTACTCAAATGATGTTTCTGAGCAAGAAAAAATGAATTTGGGAACAATGAGAGAGGTTTTTTTATAAAATAGGCAAGGAATAAAAACTTCCTTCACTTTTTACACAGGTGTCATGGCTGTAGAGAAATGTCAAACATCAAGTTTCCTCAGGAGGGTTGTTGCACCTCTGGAGTGGCCTTGGGAAAATCAATATTTCTCATAGCAGGGTTGATCAAATGACTTTCTTAATGATTTAAATGATATTTAGACATAGATATATTTCCAATGAGCTATCATGAGCTCAATTTGGAGTTGAGGAAGACCTTCCAAAGTTGACTGCAACATCACTCTGCATTTAGGAATCCTCATTTTGCACATTTTCACCAGTCTTGGGAGATTTGACCTTTGACAAGGAAAATCACCTAAAAATTGGAAAATGCAAGATGTTCTGGAAATTAGACTCGATAATATTTCCAACGAGCTATCCCATGACCAATTCGAACATCGATAAGGCCTCCAAAACTAGTCTGCAAAAAGGTGCTATGAAACCTGTCAAGGTTTTCCTTTGTTAATTTGCACTGGCGCTATGCACCTGGCAGCCAAGCCCAAAAATGCTCAAAAATCACTCAATTTGCTTCAAATATCTCAAATTACTTCTTGGAAAGTAATTAATCATCCTTCCAAAGCTGAATTTGAGTGCACTCTTGTGTCCTTCATGCGTTTTGCAAGTTTAAATTGAAACCCTAGTTTCTCTTCACTGTTTTCCATTTCATTGTGCCAATTTCATTCCATCACCACAAAAACATCATCAAAACCCATTTTCACTCTTTTATTACCCTATACACTCCATTTATCCTATTTTCCCATATCCCACTCCCCTAAAGTAATTAATTCCCTCATAAAACCCTAAATCCCTCACTAAACCTTAATCTCCCAAAACTATTCCCTTCTTTCCCTAATTTCGTTTCCCAAGAGTAAAATCTCTTCATACTCATCACCATTGTCCTCTTTCATCCCTATTTCATCATCATTTTTTCCACCATACCTTCATCTCATCATTTTCCTAAGACAAGCACTATGGAAAGAGACAATGAATATGACTATGAGGAAGATACACTTAGTGATAGTTATATGGAGAAACATAAGCAGCAAAGCAAAGGCAAAGAGAAGATGCAAGAGGATGATATAGATGAAAAACAAGAAAGAGAACAAATATTTGGAGGATAAGCAAAGCCTAATGGAGCTAAAAAATGTTGAAACTGAAGAAGCAAAATGACAAAGAGGACCATGTCACTTTGACTTCCATTGAACAAGAGATAGAGAATGACAAGGAGTCTTGGTTGGAGAAGATGAACATGCACTTGGAGAGGCTGCTGGACAAGGATAACAAGGATAAGGACATGTTGTGACCCATGGCTTACCACTATTTGGCCCGGAACAAAATTTGTAAGACAAGGATAAAGAGCCTAAAGGCCAAGTTAAGAAAAACTTTGAGGAGCAAGAAAGAGAAAGATAAGCTCAAAATCTTGGTTGAAGCTTCATTGATCTAGCATAGCCCATGACATAGATCACTCATGCCAAATTTCAAGAAATTTGGTGAATTTTTTGTCATTTTTGAATTTTTCAGGCAAGAAAAAGGTTTTTCCGTCAGGTACGTAGCACCACCGACACTCGCTTTTGATAGGGACCTTTGGGATTCCTTATGAAAATTTATGCATGCTTAAAAATTAATAGGAAGTTTTGACAAGTTTTTGACCTCCAAAAGGGCCAAAAACACCCAAAAAATGCCCTCTCTGCCACTTTTTGGCCACACAGGAAGCAATCTTGGGAGATTGCAATTTTGGAGGGGCAAATGGACTCTAAATCAAAAAATTCAAATTGTTCCAGAAAGTAGACTCAAAGGGCTTTCAAAAAAGCTATTCTAAACTTGATTTGGACCCCAGGAGCCCCACCAAGAAGCTTGGAAAAAGTGCTACGCACAGAAAAAAATGGCGCTACACACAAGATGAAAAAGTGCCAATTTTGCTTAAAAACTCTGTTTTTCGCTAGTTTTCTTCTAGTTTGACTTTTTATCTCTTATGGTTGAATTCATTATGTGACATGATGTAAATTGATGTACTATGATGTAAAAATTATAATAATTTACTTGATAAGGTAGATACATCAGTTGTAGGTGGTTTAGAGTTGAATGAATCAGTTTCCTAGGTTTTAGAGGCAAGTTGTTCAACTACCTATTTTTGTCTTCCTAGTTTAGATATGGTTGAAACCACCCCTCTTCTCATGGATTCGACCCCTAATGGATAGCACAGGTGGTTTGGAGGTCTATATCATGTACTTTCTTAGTCATTTGTCAGGGTTGGACTCTTGTGGATGCATTGAGCTATTTTGTACATCATTTATGCAGTTTGGCAAGGAAATAAACCAAGGTTTTGCAACATTTTGTGGGATTCTTGTGGTAATGTGAATTAGTATTGTTTTCTTCTCAGTTATTCAGTGATCTTATGTTTATGTGTGCCATCATCTCTTTTATTCCTCATAGCTAAATGAATCAAGTGTAAATGGTAGAATCTATTGGTATTTCAGTGCTCTGCCTTATGGTTTATTTAGTTTTACATGTTTTCTACTGGCTGAAGAGGACTCTAACACTTGCATGCCATCTCTAGCTCCTCACCAATATTTAGACTCACTATTACACTCATTTCAAAGTGCTAAAAAACTTACCTACCTCGCCGCACAGAAACCTCTGCAAATCTGTGTTCGTTTCCCGGACCCAAAGCTGCCTTCCCCATCTGATCTAGTAACCAATGATTAAAATCAATCAAATTCCTCTGAGCAAGCATAACTAGCCTAAAATTAGTTTTTAAATCAGTCATCTCAAGCTTTCCTTGATAAATTCTCATTGAGATTGACAAGGAGAGAGCCCTCTTCCAACCTGGTAGGGCTAGCTATCGGGTTAAGCATGGTTTGATGTTACCCTAGACCTGCCTTTCTCAACCTGAGGTCGATCTAGGCTATAACACATGTGATCATGTAATTCGTCCCCCCCAGCTTAAATGTGACGGCCATCCTTGGCTGTCAAAGGGGATATCGCGTTAGATTGCCATAATTACTAAATAAAAGAGGATAGTGATATTACCATTTCATGATGTACCTACCGTGACATGGAGAGAATACATTGGTGACGAGGTGTGTGAATTTAATTCCAATGGTTAAGGAAACTTCTCCAGAATCATGGTGATGCGTGTTTTGTATCACAATAAATAATTTACTTGAATTATTTCTAGAAGTTGTTGGCTATTACAGATGTAACAGCCAAGACAACTGTTATGTATTATTGGTTTCCACAAAATATGAAAGAAAAGAATTCAAACAGTCGTGTAACATAATTATTGTAAGATATGCTTGAAATAACAAATGTTGTTACGAAGTGTGTAACAACCGCCACATAGCGGTTTGCAACTATTACAGAAATTGTCTGTCTGCGCCCAAAAGAGGTTTTCAAAGCCATATTTACTATTATTATTATTATGATATATATATTAGTAGGTGTAACAACCGCCAACGGAGGTTTGTTTTCAGTTGTTACACTTATTGAAAAAATAGAATTTTGGTAGCACAAGGGGGTTTTCCCCTGCTCCTGTAATATGAATATCTGAATTTGTGACAATGTTAACAAATGAATCCCTTGAAGTAGGTTTATGATATAATCGAAGATGGTGCCCATTTGCAAGCAATGGTGTCCTCGCACTGTCAATGGTAACCAAATTCACAGTCCCATTTTCAAATATTGCATCTACCTCATAGGGACCTAGACATCTGGTGCAGAGCTTACCCTTGAAGTCCTTGAATCTTGAGTCATATAAGAGAGCTTAATCTCCTTTCTGAAACTTCTTCTTCTTGATGAACTTGTCATTGCACTTAGCTCTATGCTACTGGATAATCTCTATTTGTTGGATAGCGGCTAGTCATTTCTCCTCCTATTCATTGAGTTGGTTCAACCTTTTCTTTTGTGTTGTAACCAGATCCAAATTCACCTGCAATGCTATTCTCAATGTGTTGATTTCGAACTCAATAGGGAATAAGGGATTTTTACCATACACAAGTTCATATGGTGATAATCCCATAGTATTCCTCCACATAGTTCTATATTCCCACAACACTTCTGGAAGTTTATCAGCCCAATTCCTTCGGTGACTAGCCATAGTCTTGGTAAGAATCCCCTCAATGACTTTGTTGGTGCTTTCCACTTGTCCATTCGCTTGTGGATGATAAGGTGTTGTGATTCTATGATGGATTTTATATTTTTCAACCAACTTTTGGATCATATGGGATGTAAACTAGGGCCCTCCATCTGTCACTATCTCCCTAGGTATCCAAAAACAGACAAAGATGTCTTCAAACAAGAAGTCTAAAACAGCCTGATCCGTGGCTCTGGTTAATACTTTTGCCTCAACCCATTTTTTGACATAGTCAGTGCAGACCAAGATGTAATATTTATGTTTGGATGAAGGATTAATTGGTCCCACAAAATCCAAGGTCCATTTCTCAAAAGGTTCTAAGACTATTTGAGGTTGTAACAGCATCTCATCTTATTGCAGTGATTAGCCCATCCTTCAGTAACTACCACATCCTTTCACGAAATTCTTGGCATCCTGAAATATTGTTGGCCAATAATATCCTATCGAAAGGACTTTGTATCCTATCCTCTTTTCTGTGAAGTGCCCTCCACAAGGTTCCTCATGGGAAGCCTTAACGATGTCAAAGATCTCATCTTCCCTAATACAACATCTGATCTGAAAATCTAGTCCAGTGTGATAGAGATTTCCATCTATCCAGGTATGGGTAGCCCTGTGATGTATGATCTTTCTTTTTTCCTTAGAGGACAAGTATTGTGGAAACTTCCATGCAGCAAGATAATTGGCTATATTTGCATACCATGGTGAGTAAGTAGAAATAGAAAAGAGATTATCATCATGTAAAGAATCCTCAGAAGGAATGCAATTATCATCAATAGTTAACCTAGAAATAAAATCAGCTACTACATTATCTTTTCCAGGTTTATCTACAATTGTGATATCAAATTTCTATAACATCAATAACCAATGTGTAATTCTACCATTGGTAATTGGTTTATTCATTAAAAAATGAATGGCAGAGTGGTCAGTGTGTAAAAATACCTGATACCCATTGATATAATGTCAAAACTTATTGATGGCATGCACTACTGCTAAGAATTCCTTCTCGGTCACTATGTAATTGAGCTCAGCCAGAGTCAAATTCTTTCTTATGTAATTGTTAAAGTTTCTAAGTCTACCAGTTAGAAACCCTCCATGCACTTTACTGATTTATTCCTACCTACTTGTTTCGTTACTTAACAATTTATTTATAATGTAAATACTAAAAATAAACATTAGTGCATGCTCAACATATTACAAATCATCAACTGATAGAAACAAGCACACAAAATGACACCGTTATTTTTTGACCAATGTCCCCAAAAAAACCCAATGTGGGAAAATCAGTGCAGTTATCTGAGGGTTTTCTTATTAAGCAATTTCAGAGTACAATCTAGGTGCCAAATCTGGCTTACCCAATAGAGAATGCCCTTGGTAGTAGTACCTCTCAGTCTGAGACAGATGTCCCAGATAAACCCTCCGGCAGTTCCTTAGCTCCAATCTACCCCAGAAATCCCAATGTCTACCTTTTTGAACTGCGTCAGCCTCTCTCTGCCTAGTGTTGGCCCTGTGTCACCTTGAATGTGCCTTTGTTGGCTTTAGGAGGCCCTGCGTTAGCAACGCTGGCTTCTCTGAAGAACTATGCAGCTCCTGGCTACCTCTGCGTGACCTTATGTGAGCCCTGGCTACTACTGCATCACTCTCTCTGGCTCCTACACTGATCTCCCATCACTATCTCTGCCTCTCTGTCTCTCTCTACTCACTTCCCCTTAGTCACAACTCCGATCACTGATTCTATCTCTCGTAGCAAACCCCACTCTAGAGAATAGAATGATTGATCATCTGGTTTCCTCTCCAAGTGACCCTCAATTCTCCTCTTATACTTTTATCGTTGACATATCAACAATCGAGATTAAACCCGTAATCGATGGCTAATATTAGATATGGTTTGATCCATGTCTTTTGGACCATTCTAACATAGTTTAATATTAAACCACATTAATATTTTAATATCCCTAAGTTTAGACTTAGGGACTCCATTAAAAATATTAATTATTTTAATATCTCCTAAACTGATTAGAATCTACCCAAACCCTTTCCAGATATTGGAGATCTCATGTGCCCCAACTTCTCTACTAAATTTCGTTGCTAGAGCACATCTAATGCTACCAAAAATCAACACTCCCTCTAGCGAGGACTGTGCTCTAGCAATACACCTCACTAAGTATTACTCTGATCATCTGCCATCAGTCCATGTGCTAATGCTAGACCTACTTCCCACCATCCTTTCCACTATTGTATCCTATACTGCTGCCCATGGTTCTACCACTGTCACTGCTGCATCTGTGCGGCAGCTCCCTCTGCATTCGTGTTGCTTCCCATGGCTCTACCACTGCCACTGCTGCATCTACACTACATCTCCTCTCATCATGCTGCATCGTGCTACCCACTGCTGCACTGTAACTCAGTTACTGAGAAGTAAGTAACTGATCTCCCAACTCTGACCTCTCCATTGGGATAGAGACCCTCACGATGCTAAATCTCATGCTTCCTCTAACATGTGCTCCCTCTCTAACCTCTGCGCTGCTGCAACAACTCCTTGCATCTTACACCGTTGCACACCTCTCTTTGTCATCCTGCACTAGTGCAACACTCTCGTGCCTTTCCCACTGCTACAGCTTGCTAGCCTTGCACATTCCTAGGAATCCTGCACTATAGCTCTCTTTGTTGCTTCATCTGCATTTGTCTCTTCCCACATCCTCCAGTCTTGCTACTGCTCTTCAGGGCTCCCATAGCAAGGTCTAATCCAAGAGGCTGGGTACCTCAAGGATCTTGCCCCTCATCGCCTGTAGTCCACCTAACTATAGCTCGATGTCTCCCAACTTTTGCTCAAGTGGTGTGTGTGCACTCATGGCACAATCATCATCTATCTCCACTTCCTTCTCTACCCTTCTTGGCACTGCCTTAGTCTCATAAGACTCTCCCTTACTCTTCTTCATTGGACACTAGGTCGCATAATGACCCAGCTCCCCACAGTGGAGGCACTTTATCTTGGAGAGATCCTTCTTCTTCCACTTTTCTTGCTTTCCCTCAAATGCTAAGGAAACATCTTCCTCCTCCTCCTTTTTGACTCTGAACCCCTTACTGCTGCTTCACACCTTTGTTTGTCATCTGATCTCTTCTTGGCGAAGAGACACCCACATCTCATCCCAAGGTGGAAGTGTCCCTCTACCTAGCATACTTTGGACAAATACCACCCAATCTTCTGAGACTACATTCAGGGTTGTCCTCACCATCATTTCCTAATCTAGTGTGGCTTCTATGGAAGTCAACTGATCTCGGATCTTATTCAGTCCTCCGAGGAAGGTGTCAATTGGTCCTAGATTCTTCATCTGATATGACTTCAACTGACTTTCTAGTAACATCCTTCTCTACATAAAAGTATGCTAGTACAATTTCTTTAGGGCCTCCCACATCTCATTTGTCATTTCATTCTCATCAACCTGCGGTACTACATAATCCTTGATCCCATCAAGGATAATTCTCTTGGCCCTCACCATTTTCTCCTCGTACTTGTCATTCTCATCTGGGTCGAATGGGATAGCTATCATCTTCAAAGGGAAGTGCTTGACACGATTCCTGTCAAGTACAAATAAGATTCTAGCCTTCCAAACTGCAAAGTTTGACACTCTATCCAGTCTATCGTGGTCTCTTACTCCATGTAGTGCCATGATGCTCTTCTACTTCCCTCCTGGAAGTTCTTGATGTGACTCCCTCTGAGTCTCGATTTCCCTCCTGGAAATCCTTCTGCCGATGTCGAGATGCCCCCTACTCTGATCATATATGCAACTACACCACTGATCTGGATTTATCGGCTAGAAACCCTCGGTAGCAACTCCCTCCTCTTGGTCTTTCCCTATCAGGTATTGTTCTGACTATAGTACCTCACCAACTCCACTCTACAACTTTTCCACAGCCTCCTAAACCCCAACAACCTGAAGGTGAGAGCTCCTAGGCTCCTCACAATCCTAGCACCAGCAACCAGACCTCCTCATCTAACTATGTCAGCCCTCCTAGCTTCTCCGTGGCTCTGTGTGAGTCTCCCTTTACCTCCCTTAGCCTCTGTGCTACCTCTTCCTGGCTCACTCTTGATGATGCAGGCACTGCGTTACCCTTCCCTTGTTGTTGCTCTGCTAGAAACAACTTTTATCACTCAAGACAACTGTTTTCTACTACTATTGCTCCGCTCGGATAATGTCCTCAGTTCTCTTGTGATCTACAACCATGCTATGATACCATGTTGAAGTTTCTAAGTCTACCAGTTAGAAACCCTCCATGCACTTTACTAATTTATTCCTGCCTACTTGTTCTATTGCTTAACAAGTTATTTACAATGTAAATACTGAAAATAAACACTAGAGAATGCTCAACATATTACAAATCATCAACTGATAGAAACAAGCACACAAAATGATACCATTATTTTTGGACCAATGTCCCCAGAAAAACCCAATGTGACTAGTGCAGCTATCTGAGGGTTTTCTAATTAAGCAATTTCATAGTACATTTTGGGTGCCAAATTTGGCTTACCCAATAGAGAATGGCCTTGGCAGTAGTACCTCTTATTCTAAGATAGATGTCCCAGCTGAAACCCCGAATAAGCCCTCTAGCAGTTCCTCAACTCCATTCTGGCCCAGAAACCCCAGTGTTTGCCTTTCTGGACTACGTCAGCCTCTCTTTGCCCAGCGTTGGCTCTCCATCATCCTCTCTCTTCCCAACGCTGGCCTTTTGCCACCCTGAATGGGCCTGCGTCAGCCTCAGGAGACCCTGCATTAGCCTTCTGGCCCTCTGTGTCAGCACTGAAGCACTGCACAGCTCCTGGCTACCTTTGCACGGCCCTACATGAGCCCTGGCTGCTACTACGTCACTCTCTCTGGCTCCTATGCTGATCTCTCAGCACTATCTTTGCCTCTCTATCTCTCTGTACTCACTACCCCTCAGCTACAACTCTAATCACTAATTCTATCTCTCTTAGCAAACCTTGCTCTAGAGAATAGAATGACTGATCATCTAGTGTCCTCTCCTAGTGGCCCTCAAGCCTCCTCTTATACTTTTCTTGTTGACATATCAACGACTGAGATTAAGTCCCTAATTGACGAAAAAGATTAGATCTGGCTTGATCCATGTCTTTTGGACCATTCTAACATAGTTTTATATTAATCCACATTAATATTTTAATTTCCCTAAGTTTAGACTTAGGGACTCCATTAAAAATATTAATTATTTTAATATCTCCTAAGATGTTTAGAATCTGGCCAAACTCTTTCTGGGTATTGGAGATCTCATGTGCTCCAACCTCTCCACCAAATTTTGTGGCTAGAGCACATCTGATGCTACCACAAATCAACATTAATAAATATCATAAGGTTCCTTATCCTCTAGTTGGCCCAAAAAAACACCTACAACAATATCAGATGCATCTGTAGCTATCTGAAATGGCACTTCCCAATTAGGTCCATAGAAAATGGGAGTTGTCGATATACAACATTTAGCTTCAAAAAGGCCTGTTCACACTTTCATGTCCACAAAAAGTCTACATCTTTCATAAGTAAAGAAAACAATGGCGATGCAATTTTTGAAAAATTCTCTATAAACCTTCTCTAATACCCTGCATGTCCCAAGAAACTACGTACCTCTTTTTGCATCTCTGGAGTTGGAATTTTTAGAATTACCTCTATCTTAGTAGGTTCTACATTGATCTCATCAGCAAAAATGTAGTTTCCTAGCACAATCCCTTCAATCATCATCATGTGACATTTTTAGGTGCTCAAAACAACATTAGTATGTACAAAACATTCCAACACTTTTTCTAAATTAGCTAATTCTATTTCAAAAGCATCACCATAAGGTGTAAAATCATCCATGAAGATTTCAAGGCAGTAATCCAACAAATCAGGAAAAATTATGAGTATTTCCCTCTGAAAATTTACTAGTGCAGTACAAAGTCCAAAAGGGAGTACTTTGTATGTGAAAGTTCCCCAAGGGCAAGTAAATGTTGTTTTATACCGATCCTCTGGGGCAATCTGTATCTGGTTAAATCCAGTAAACCCATCTAAAAATGAAAAAAACTTTTTCCCAGAAAGGGTGTCAAGGACCTAATCTATAAATGGTAAAGGAAAATGGTCCTTTTGAGTGGCCTTATTGAGTTCTCTGTAATCCACATAGACTCTCTAGTTGCCATTCTTCTTAGGGACAATGACAAGTGGAGACACCTACTGACTATTAGATATCGGATAAATAAAGTTAGCACTCACGATTTTTTGTAATTCTTCCTTCACTACCTCCTTCAACAGAGGGTTCATCCGGCGTTGCGATTGTCTAATTGGTTTGCATCCATCTTTCAAATAAATGTGGTGAGTGCACAGGTTGGGATGAATCCCTTTCATATCTATATAGTCCCATGCAAATTCCTTCTTGTATTTTTGTAACAGTTGTAACAACAGTTTGTTTTTCTCAGCAGCCAGGTTGGGGTTAATGTTTAGATACTTTCCAGGTTCTATTTCGACTGGACTGCTGCCAGTATGCGGAGTGGTTCTCATTTGTTCAAATTTTATATCATCTACCTCCTCTTCCTCTTTTGAATCTTCAATAGAAGCGACAAAAAGCGAGTTATTGATAAAGCCATTAATGATATCATCTTTTATCTCATCCTTGAAATAATGGGCTTTTCCTAGAGTGAGGAATGGTAGGGAAAGATATTATTCAGGTTTAAATTCATCCCACCAGGGATTGTTGAAACCCATATTTTGTTTGGGGGGTAAATTTTAAGGTTATTTGTAGCCTAGCCATCTAAAATCATCATATATCCAGATCTGCATCCTATAAATGCATCTACGGTGGCCAGCCAGGGTCTCCCTAAAATCAAAGGATGTCCCCCTAGGTTGGATTTGGTCTGTAAGATAAGAAAGTGATTCGGATACCTCCAGGAAGCTATTGTGATTACTATGTCTTCTAATACCCCCTCAGGTTTAACACGGGACCTATCTGCTAATTCAAGTAAAATAGGCATATGTCTAAGCCCATGTAGCCCCAGGGTAGTAAAGAGGTCATTTGTCATCACATTAATGGTAGCCCCAAGATCAATCAATGTATTAGTTATGGGCTGGTCATTAATATAGAAAGTAATCGTGGGGTTTTCTGGATCATTATACTTGGTTAGAAGAGGCTGAGCAATCATTAGTTCGGACAATTTCACCATCACGTGTATGGTAGTAGGTTCCTTAGGCTTCCTTCCAGGTTTCTTAATGCAAAAATCTCATATTGTTTTGGTATAAATAGGTACTTCTTTAATATCTTGCAGTAGAGGAATTCATACGTGTAGGTTTTGCAACTCCCTAAGGAAATCAGATTCGAGTTGTGAGGTCATCCAATATCAGTTAATCTCTGAGGATATGAAGGATCCTAAGTCATAACAATCAAATCGGCTACTACAGGTGTATCAGCCTTACTCGATTTGGTTATTATAGGAGTAACAGTTCTTCTTGGGTTGGTTGTTACAGACGTAATAGTTTTCTCTTTATCATTTGTTACAGGTGCAACAACCACCTCAAGATCTACAATACCTCCTCTTGAAGGTTCACATTCCTCCTTAGTAATGATAGGGAAGTGATTTGGTTTAATTACTTTGCCTAACCATAATTGAATTTCATTAAGTCCAATGGGAGTGATAAGGTAAGTCTGGAAGGTATTCAAAGCCTCTATGCTCTGGGCTGCTTTATTATTCGAGTTCGGGTTAGGTTGCATAGGTAGTTGGGGTTGCATAGGCAGTGTAGGAACAAGAGTTTGGAAAGGGGGAAATTGTATCTACTACTACATTGGTAATCCAGGTGGGGATGTACTCTAGGCATTCCCCCTCTAGTTTTGATTCCAAGGATATGGTTGAGATGGAGGATATTGAATAGATGGAGAGGGGGACCACTGGTTCTAGGGTGAAGGAAATTTTGCTAGAGAAGGAGAAGAATATTTCCATGGATATTACTGAGCATTATATGCATTATTTCATGAATTGACCATCATGGTCTCCTAGGTGCGATGAAATAAGAGGACTGAACTTCTTCACTCAACTCTCTAAGTACTACTTTCAGTCTGGGAAGCTCCAAACATTGATTTGTAGAATGTTCCAGCTCACAAATATTGCACAAGATGATGTTATTCATTTCGCAGTCCCTCAAAAGATGTTTCTTATGACAATTCGGATAGAACATAGCTAGAGGTGTATCAAATCCTTATGTCTTCTTGAACTATGTTTTTTTTTATCTAGGTAGATAGACTACTGATGATGTCAGTTTTCAAATTTTCAAATAAATTCCCGATCTCTACTCTGGTTACTCCTCCACTTGTAGATTTTTGTATGTGAGCAGAGGCATCTCAAATTTTGCTTCTTCCCTTTGATGATCCTCTAGAGCATCATAGACAAAGCTTTACAATTTTGGTGAATGGTTCTTGAGATATGTCCCCTTTTCCTAGTAGATTCAGGGTATCAAGGCAGTTGTCCCTCATTCCTCTTATAAATATGGTCTTCAAGATCTTGTGATCTAAATCACTATGTTTAGACCTCTGAAAATTATAATGAAACCGCTATACATAGTCTTCCAGGCTCTCATCCTCCTTTTTTGTCATCTTGAATACTTCCTCTCTTAATTCCTTGTTTCTACAATAGTCTTGATACTTTGATAAAAATGTCTCTTTCATGTCGCTCCATGTTCGAATAGAAGTAGAGCCTAACCCCATGAACCATCTCAAGGATGTGCCTTTTAAAGTAGCAAGAAATAATTTTAATTTTTGAGCATCTGAAACACAGTCATAACTCCTGCATAAGACATCAAATTCAAATAAGAAGGTGTCAAGGTCTTCTACAGTCATTCCTTGAAAAGATGGTAAGGATGATAAAGGAATATTTTTCAAGGGAGCCTTGCCTATGATATCCCCAATTGGGAACTCAAATGTGGTGACAACATCATATGTTTTAGTGTTTTTGTTATTGTTGTGCCCCATTATTAACCCTTCTAATCCTTGTTGTAATAGATGTCCTTCAAACTGTTCTTGTGATTGTCTTACAGGTAAAATTGGTGGCTCAGGTAGCTTCAAGGCTAGCGGTTTCACTACATTGTCTGAATCTGGATATTCATAAACCGATAGTTTCTCTCCTATTTCAGGTTTTTTATGTTCCCCTTCAGTTTTTCCCTTATCCCTCAGTCTTAAGGTTTTGGTTACTAGCCTTCCCCCGTTATTCCTGAATTGGATGCTTAATCTTGGGAGTGTTTTTGCTAGCTCTAGAATGGTATGGCCCCAAGACAAAGGAGTCAGAGGTTTCTTTCCTTGTTGTGGAGTAACATATTTTTGTGGCCCTGTTTTCCTTGCATCCTTTTTAACTTGACTATTATTTTTCTACCTTTCAAATCATTTCATGGATAAATGTTTTCCTTCCCAAATCTACACTCTTCCTTTCCTTTTCACGACCCATTTTTCCTGTGACTAATTAGAGCGGGGGGTTATTTTTGGTATTTCTATAATTCCTATAGCTGCACACATGGACCCTATGTGTATTAATTCACACCCTAAGTGTGTCAGTCTTTGACAGTGGTGAACCCGCCTAGGTATGTTAGAGCGATGAGTAGGTTCTTACCTCTCATCTTACCACCCAGCAACTGAAGCGCTGAAGACATGCTTTAAGAAAACACCAAAATTCCACACCCTAAGTGCCCTAGTGATCACAATGGTGAGCCTGCCTAGGTATATTAGAGAAATGCATGGGTTCTTACGTCTCATCTTACTGCCAAGTGATTATGGACTAGGAACACTCTATCATCAAACAAACAACTTGGCTAACTATATCATCAACTACCATCCCCAACAACGATGCCAAAATGTAGTGTTGTTTTAATCAATTGTAGTTTAACAAGACTACAACCATTTAATTTTCAACCCAGAGTAGGTTTTCTATTTCAATATAGTTTTCATTGTCTATGCCGATACACTACATTCAAGAATGAAAATAGAAAACAGTAAAGAATCCTGCTGAATCAATTGCAAGAATTAAATCATTCATGCAGAAATTAAAACACTCTATAGAAATGAAATTACACTTCACGATTACCAAAGAAAGGGCATGCCACACACTGTAATAATAACTACACCAGCTAGTCAAATACCATACTGCTAATCAATTTGGTGTAACAACATAACATAATTCTAGAACTGAAGCAATTATATTCTACAAATTATACAATGACCGCAGAAAATCATACAAACAATAAAGGAAAGAAACAACAATGTACATCTACTCTATCATTGCAGTCATTGCTAAAGAGGAGGGCCCTTCCTCCCTAGCAGAGGCACAAGAATGAACATGAGACTAGTTAAAGAATCAACTTACAAATAGTAACAGCATCACCGCAATTTCTTTGATATTAAAAACAATTAAAAGTTACAAGTTCAAAATAACAGTTATTTCTATATAGTCCCCATACATTAGAGATTATGTTTCTCTTATAGTTATTACATACCAAAAATCAGGAATAGACCAGCCATGAGAATCTCACGATTCTCATGTTGATCATAAAATATAAAACATTATAACATGTTCCTAAACACAAATGTTATCCAAATACATTGGTTAAGACTGTTATCACAAAATCAGTACTGATGGCTGCTAATTAGTAAAACCCTATGTAACTATTTCAGACAAGACTTTTAGCTAAGGATTAGCCTCCCTAACCTGAGAGGGCTCTCTCAAAATAAA